>JAUMGZ010212760.1:0-11871 GCA_032359645.1 Pododesmus macrochisma | reverse complement strand
GACGGGAATTGAACTAGGAGGTGAAAGGCTCTTATGATTACAAGTCGGCGACTTTAACCACTAGGCCACCGCGGCCCTGGAGACAAGATCAAAGCCCTTTTTGAATTGATCATCTCCATAATCAACTCAAGGACTTAAATTTAACGACTTCACTGCCTAAAATATTATTTATCGTAATGAAAACTACAAACATATAAGACAGATATCTACTTACTTGAACTGGAGACTAGATCAAAGCACTTTTTACCCACATCATCAGGTACCAACTGAAATATAGGAATATTTTATCATATCAAATCATATGATTCATAATATTGAAAATAAAAATATTTGTTAAAACAAAAGTTGGTGTAGTTATACAAGATTCACTGATACCCCATTTGTAGAATTTGAATGTGTATTATTTTCTTAATCTGAAGAAAGCTTAATTTCGACCAAATTTTACTCCCAACAAAATAACTCGAAACTTGAAATAATTCCTACCTTTACTTGGCATGTGAGAAGGTTCAATCGGACTGGTTCTTTACTCTCCTACAAAAGGAAACACATCAAAATCAGTTTCTTACAGCTTTCTTTGCATTTTTTAATGGTAAATACAACTAAAACATAAATTTACTTTTAGATTTATCACTAAATTCTTACATGATATTTGTTTAACGGAACTTAGCAAGTCAAAAAATGTGTCATAAGTGGGATGGTACAGGATTGCCAACCTACACACGTGGATTTCCTATGGGTACTCCAGTTTCTTCCCACAGAAAGTATCTACTAATTGCTATCCGTGCCAATGGGAGATATTTTAAAATAAGTTGTAAAATAAATAAAGTTTAACTAAAGAAAGCTACTGAAAATAACCTATTTAAAGACTCACATCTGAATGGCTAATTGACATTATTCCATCTTTGATGCGACATTTTCGTTTTTGCCATGCCTTGGTAAAACGTCGCTCACTCTTCTTGAGTAGATGCCCTTCCTTCTCACAGCCGTGTATCTTGTTACCGTGTAGCTGGTGAAGGCTGTATCCTGTCTGGTTTGGCTTGCTCGTACTCGTAGTCTGCTAGAATACAAAAAGTGTTATCAATAAATACCTGAAAAATCAATATCACAAGTTCAAATCAAATTTGTATGTTTATCAGTATTAAGGCATTATTTTAGCTGTTATTTCAGTGACAATGTGTAATGTGGCAGTTTTCAGGGGTAAGAAGGAATCCAAAAGCAAGGAAAAAACAATAATAATCAACAAGTGAGAACTTTTTCACAGAAAGATTTCAATAAAAGTCCATGGATGATTTGAATTTGTGACCTGAAAAGTCAGAGGCTAGAAATCATTAGAATAAATTACTATGATGTTTTGACCACTGAGGCCATTCAACTGGACCTACCATCCAATAGATTCTTTGCCTTAAAGATAATCAAAGACATTCAAGGACCATTATCATGGAAATTATTTAATGTTTTGAAATTTGTGTAACGAATCCATTTAATTTCTCCATACTTTCTTAATAATTTGTATCTAATGCTCTTAGCACTGTAGTACATAAAATAGAGTGAACAACTTTTAACATCAAGATGAAACCTTATAAATTCACTTTTATGGACTTATTTAGAAACATTTTTCAATTTAATATATGTGTATGAATATAAATTGTAATACAATGATTGGTTCCAGACACCCTTTATACCCAAATACAAGCAATACCATTTTCCATTCTTTACACAAGGCTGTACCAAAGTGACTCAAAGGGACAACAGGGCTAACATTCTGTACTACCACAAATGGCAATAACATTTTATTTGATTTAGAAGACACCACTTTTTTTGTAGGAAGAAAAGATTTTCTTTTTATCTTTATGAACTTTGACACTTATTTGCTGCATACGACATCAACATAACAGTTCATTTCCAACTTGCAAGAACAATTTACTCAAGCAGCAAAGCACAATACAGACACATCAATTTTGTTTTGGTTTCCTTGTTATAGCTTTTGTGATCTTTATTTTGAGTTGATTAATTAAGAGAAATTACAAAAATTCTTAAAAAAAAATTCATCCTACATATATCTCATGAAGAGTTTGGTTAAATATTACATGTGTTTAGAAACAATTCTCAGGGGAGACAACTCTGCAAATTCAAAACAGTATGTTTGGAAGTGAAAGTGCCTAGTAGTATTTTGTTTTTAGTTACACTGTTCGTATATACACAAAACCAGTAATAAGTGTACAAACCATACACGTGTATAATACATCCCTTTTCTTAAGTACGTAAACGGGTGTTACATTACAATTAGTTATGCTAGTTGTTAATTTAGCATACACCATGCTATTTTTTTGTAAGATTATATTAAGTTGTCTTAGTATTCAAAAACAAATAAAATGATACAGTATATGACTCAAATGTTACCAAAACCTACAGGGACAAATATAATGTGTTTATACAATTAAACAGTACTAAATTGTGTGCTACTGATTCTACTAGGTATTAAATGTTTCAATGTTAAATTTCAGGCTTGATTAATCAAACAGATTTTATCCGAAAAAAATTCCGAGAACAATAAAAGCTCACCAAGGCTCAACATGCATAAGGAAAAACCCTCGAGGTTTTAAAAACATTGATTAACTGAACAACATGAATAAAACAAGAATATATACACTACCCACCCATCCAGTCAAGGATATCCTGTGATGTGATGGCTTGTAAATAGAATGAATTAAAAGTTTATCACAATGTGATGATTTTAAAATAAAAATAAATTCAAAGTCTATCACATCATCAAGTCATCAAGAATAGACCATACAATAAAATATGTTGTACTAATGAAAGTATTTTGCAACATTTTAAAAAGGAAAAAACAAATGAAAGTTAGCATATTTCCTATTGAATGGAGCATACATAGCTTTACTTAGTCCCCAATAATGCCCCTAAACTACCTAAAATAAACAGGAAATGGACATGATAATCTACAACAGATGAGAATTCATAACAAGTCATCAAGAGTGAGATCCTGGTTAACTTTGGTAACTTTCTAAATTTCGCACAAAACAAGAATGCAATTCTGGACCATTTTGACTTAGCCTCCAGGAAAAAAAATTATAAACGGAAATTCTTGTGAAATAGGAAAGTCAAGCATGTATGTTACATGTGTTTTAATCATGAATGCATAAAAAAGATTTGCTGTTTTCAGATATTCTTTAGAGAGGGTTAGAGTATCAACCATTCTAAAACATAAGGGCTGATCAAAAAATGACCACATGAGGAGAGGACAGTAAATCACTTTTTCATGTGTGGTGGATCAATTAGCATTTCTTTAATGCACTGTTGCCTTTACAGGTTAAGATATGTTGTGCACAGTGGGAAGAACTCGTTTGGGGAAAATTAAATGTTATTGGTATTTTTCTTCATTATCAGTTGTTGAAAACATGTTTTTTGATGCAGTTCGTTTATTAAGTTTGAGTGGTAACACAGCCTGCATCCGTTTCCCGATTGAAATATAAGAACTCAAAAGGGAACAACTGGAACAATTGTTTCCTTTATTTCTAAGACTTTAAGGAAAAGTTTACCCAAGTTCTAAGACCTTAAGGAAAAGTTTAGAGACAACCCAACATACAATGCATACATTATGCAGACTGATCGCATATCTGTCGTGGTTAGATACAAGCTTTTTAAATGCAAGTTTGGCAAGACCAGGATGACTGCAAACTTTCTCACACGGTGCCATCGGAAAGTTTATACTTTCAAGATATAATTGCATGCACATTTTAAAGTCCAACCTATTATAAAAAAAATCAAGACTAATCTGAAATTTCTTTCAGGGTTATTGGGTCCTTTTGTTCAAATGAATCTTGAGAGTTTTTGGGCAAACTGTTTTACATAGGTCACGCGGGTGGTGGTGTACAGAAAATAAAAAGTGCAGCCCCAACTCCCACATACATTTAAACATGGCATAACCCGAACTCACAGTACAAAAGGTTTTCCTTAAAATACTTTTTAAAGCATGAACAATAAGACTTCAATATATAAAAAAAAAATTGGGGGGGGGGGGGGAATAAACATATATCCATTTCTGTGTAGTACCTCCTTATAAGATGAGATTGTGTCTTTGAGTGAGTTTCTAAGTTCTACGAGTTCCTGATGTTCCTTGTGTTGTTGATTTTTAATTATCTGTAATTGAACCACAAGGTCTTCTATAAATGACTGGAAGTTGTTTATTGTCTGAAGTCCCTCTGTATAGAACCTGAAATGCAAGTTTAAATTATAATATTAGATAAAGACTTATTATTTTCAAAAGATGAATCTTATCTCACACATCTTTGCAAGTTATATATATGTTTGTTAATATTTCTTAAAAACAAGTTTCGAAATCTCCATCATCTAGGAGATACTAAACTATATATTTATTCTTTTACATCTATAATTTTATTTGCATTGAAACATACTCTATTTTATATTTAAGTTAACATTCTACAATTGTATGTTCACAACACTTGTTCAAGCACTAGTGAAAACAAACTTAAATTTAGTTTATATATATATAACAATTAATTTATGTAAGAGATTAAAAAATATTTTTTTCTAGTACTATCAAATTTTATTTGCTGCTGCCAAAAAAGGTCACACTTTAATATCCATTATCAGAAAATACAAATGTTTAGATATTATATAAGAGTTTCAATACTTAAACATTTTGACTTACACTGTAAGAGCCCTGTAATAGCCCACCAAGTGTAGTAGTAGATCCACACCTTTCTTAGTCTTAATCTCATTCACTTTCAAGAAATACTGCAAGTATCAAATTAAAGTACAAGTGTTAATACAAAATTCTTTCATGATAAATATATTTGTCGGAAAACAACATTGCTTGTCTATAAACACATACCTTCATATTGGAACCATTCTTTATCTCCAAAGATGAGAATTTTGTGGACATTTATTTTGTATATAAAAACAATGTTTAAATCTTCTGAATACAAACCATATAGAACAATTGAATGTTTATCTTTACAAACTTATATAAATCACTGAAACTTAAATCCAACGTTCAATTCAATAACTGCAAACCCTATAAGTTAAACAAACAAACAAACTATAAGCTAGGGTGGAAACTGAAAACAAGAAGAAATAGGATCAACAGAACTAAATATGGTGTGTTGTTTCCTTTTATGTCCTTAATATCACGTATTACCTCACACAACTGGAGCTGGAAGACTTTCCTCTCTTTTTCCATGTCTTCTGCAATCTACAATGTACAAAAAGATACTTCATTTTCTATCAAAGGGAGACAACTTACTTGTACTTTCTGTTAAGGCATTATATTGTTTTGCTTGAATACTACCACAGTTAATAACATTAACACTGCTGCCACTTGATCATTCATTCTTAATAACGCCTTGACAATATAACATCATTCATTCTTTATAACGCCTTGACAATATAACATCATAAATGTTGTATGTTACCTTTATATGTTCAATGAATGTAAGAATGCACTATGTTGAGGCTGTTTTCATACGAGGAAAACTACTTAGCATTTAGGCGAAATAAAGTTAAATGTTTGTCTCTATTACCCTACCAATCCAAATAGGGTACTTTTCTTGCAAATCCTAAACTTTTTGATGGAATTTTTATGAAGGACTGTTAAATTCAGAACTCTTCCTTTAAACTTATTTTACCTATATACCCACCCTTATGATTTTTAACATGTAATAGTTGAACATGAAATTGGAAACACAAAATAATTGTTTCTTGGTCTAAACATGCATCATAGCTATAAATTAACATACCTCAGTACGTGTGACATGAAAATGTAACAGGAAACAAACAATTAGTTTTTCTTGGCCTAGACGTACACCATCACTATGAAATAACATACCTCGGTACCAGTGACAGCCTCTCTGTACATCCCAAGCTCCTTAGCTTGTTGTTTCTTCTCTTTTACTATCTTGCTACTACAAGAACAAACAAGTGAATTATGACGTTACTTCACAGAATATTGTTTACTTCCTTAGATACCCTCATATTTCCTTAGTTACCATTTCATATAATTTATTCAGGTTTCAGAGTTTCGGATTTTATTGTTAAATTGGTTATGAATAAAAATTTTGACTGAAGCTCATGTTATGGAGCTTCGTCATTGTTGGGTCAAAGATCAAGACTTCAACATGGTAAACCTGTAATGGTTCTACCCTCTTATTCTAACAGTACATTAATAGAAGCCAAAAGTGATATTGTTTGAAAAGGTTTGTTTGTATTAAGGGCTTATTGTCCGATCAACAGCTAAGGTCATTTACGGACAAGCCAGTTTTACTCATACAACTGAACACCAAACCAATGATTCATAACTCAAATTAACAATTAATGTTTGTTTAATTAGGGCTTAAAGTCACTTCCAGAATATTTCACCGATATTGTGACAATAACAATTAAAGATTTGGTCAGACACAAAAGATGATGGTTCATTATATATAGTGATTTTTTGGGGGGAAATTTATTTTTATTATTTAATGACTTACAACTTTGTATCATAATCTTTCCAGGCTTTGTCAAATGGTTTCTTCATGTCCCCTTTCAGGTCTTTAAGGTCACCTTTCAGGAATGCATCCAGCGGGAACAACAACATACTGTTCAACTTCGTTACCTTAAAGATAATAAAGGGAGATAACCAGTGCATGGCACTTTAAAACAGCTGAGATCACATGCATACAAAGAGTATAATTTATGCTTAACTGGGCCAAATTTTTTTCTATTTTTCTTCTTCAAATTTTAGCACAATCTGACCACAATATCTCTGGTGAAAAAATAAAATAAAGCAAAAAAGAAAAAGAAAATTCTAAGGATTCACAAAAAAATTCTGTTGAATAAGAATATCATAAGATTTGGAACCAAATGTATTGGGTTACTTTGTGAAATATTTACACAACCTTTCATTTATATTTCAGCCATAAAATGGCAAAAAAAAATTCTTTATGAATAAAATTTGACTCCTCAGTCAGAGGAAGGAGAAAATGTCAATGCAACCACTACATGTACAAGATTACACATAAAACTAGCAAGCTTTTACCATAAGAAAATAATTCTGGACCTATTTCATTTCTTTCCAACACAGAACCAGTGGTCTTTGAGTTGCTAGAAATATTGAATAGTCTCTCTATATATAGGCCATGGAGGACTCAATTCGGAACCAACTTTATAGATTTAAAACACACAGGAGGGTTAACCATCGGACAGATCAATAAACTTACCAAGTCATTAAGACTATTGGCCAACATATTTGTGACATCTGAAAACTTGAAGAAGGCTTCATCTGTAAAAATAATGAATTGGTCCTTTAAACACTGCACTATTAGCAGATTTTTCAATGGCAGCATTACTTTTCATAAAAAAGTCAGAACAATGTTTTAAAGTTATGTTATACAAATAAAACAACTTTATATTCAAATTAATATACAATCATGAAACTTGTTTGCTTCACTCAATCGATTCAAATGTAATATTTTTAAGGCGGTCCTCATCAAATGAACTCAAACTTTTAAATGAAAAGATATTGATGGTCAAGATTTGTCAAAGATTCGTGAACTTGATGAAGGCTTACATAAAATATATATGTGGTACGGATACCTTAACAAACAATGCACATTTACACTTACTGACAACAAGCTCCTGATCTACCCTGCCTTTACCAACGTTTTCTAAATTTTCTGAAAGGTTGATTTCATTCTCTTGATGACCTGATAATGACACGAAAATAAAAGTTAATTTCCTGAAATACCTAAAACTATACATAGACAAGATTCTAAATTGTAGTGTTAAACAAACAACCTTTAAGTCTTATAAATTTTTCACTAGAAATTTAAAGGAATTCAAACAAACAAATAAATAATTAACCCCTAGGGCCATTTTATAGGACACATTTGAATCAAAGATTTTTGTTTATACATATATAAATATATGTACAAAAATATATGTACAAGTCTATAATATAAATTTCCATAAAATTACCTTGGGTGGACAATTAGCAAAGGTTAGAAATATGACAAAGGGGCATAACTTATGTCAGCATCAAATAAAGAATGACCCGATCATACATACACGGTCAATGAAATGTACCAATAATCAATACTGTACATGCTTATCCAACACAATATGTCAGCTAGTAACAATAAAATCTGTTAAAATAGGATGTTTGTTTTATATTGGGGTTTATAGCGTCCCTTTAACTCATGTATAGATCATATCGAGACGGTGTCTGCTTGTGCCAGTGCGCACTAATGGTGACTTTATAGTGCTGTCTCACTGAAATATCACGCCACAGATACATTGACATGATACGTCACTCGCTCACATTATACTGACACCAAGCCAACCAGTACTTCTCCTACCCATTAAAGCTGGTGTTAATATGATTCAATACAATATATCAAATTAATAGGATCCAATACAATGTATCAAATAGGATTAAATACAATGTATCACTATACAATACAATGTATCACTATACAATACAATGTATGTGTCAGCCAGTATATTCAATTCAATGTAAACAATATGCAATACAATGTACATGTATCAGTATCCTGCAACACATATTCCAGTATTTCTTTTATTAATGGCAAACCAGTAACTTACACAATACATTTTCAATACCTGTTTCAATTAATGGACAATACATTTAAATTTATCTACTGCCCGTCATCTTGATGACAATCTTATCTGCTCCAGGAAATATTACAAGGAAGTTTTCTTTAATATTACAAAAAGAAATCAGAGTTAACATCTTAAGGTTTATATTTGTGGTACTGAAATTGAACCAGAGAGTTTTAATTTCAAAAGTGTATGTGTAATGTAAATGATACAGGAAACAAGTGCTATTGTTTCATTAGGTTTGTCAAAATAGTGTGCATACTGATGAAATACTTCGACAACTTAAGTAGGTACAAGTTTATGACAGACCATATAAGTCGGTACATGATGTCCTGTTACCTATGGTGAACGGCAATGTGATGAAATGCCTGATGAGCAAGCTGAGTATTTTCCTTCCATCCCATCATCAAAATTATTTTGTCTTAATACACAAAACTGTGTAACTGATCTAACCTTTTCAATACTTTACTAATACACTTTTCAAATTACTTTTTATTGCCATGAATGAAAATGAAAACTGTATAATATAAATATTAATCTTTCTCCACATGGTTGTACCCATTAACATCTGAGCTACATGTATAAACTCTCAGTGCTTGGTGAAGAACAGCCATAACAATTTAGTATACATGATATACATGTAAATGTTTCAATTATCTCTAATTGCAAAAAGTCAATTATTCAATTTATTGCAATTAAGGCATATAGCCATCTTCAAAGGAATCTTGGAATGTAAGTAATGTGTTATTATTAGAATAGCTGGAGGCTGACGTTATCATCAAAAACCTGTTACTCGACAGCAATCCCGCTACATTATCTATTTGCCTGGGGGAAGTCTGGCCAGACAAAGTTGACAGGTTTTTAATACTTCCTGTTATAGTCAGTTTCAGAAATATATCTCGTATTGAATTGTGTAAACAAGATGTGTATTGGTCACCGCCACCCTCTCCACAGATAAATCAGACAATGGAGGATAGAAGTATAGAACATCAATTTGTTTTAAGGAAGACAAAACAAATGTTTTGTGGGTTGTCATGCAAGGGTTCACAATTACTTCACACAATGTACATGTAAATTTAACTGATTATTTATGTATACCTTAATACGTCGTGATGATATATTCACACAGTGATAATACTGGTTTCTTTACAACTAATTTGTCTATAACTAAAACAGCTGATATAGTAGATGAAAAGTTAGCGTGCATGTGTTTGGTGTTCAAATCTAAAAATGCAAATTCTTTGTTCATACAATCACTTTTTTTGTGTTTTCTAACTGAATAAAGAACTTTGATCAAATATGCATAGCAGTTCTCGTTTGCAAACAAATGATGAAAATAACATTCTTTTGACAGCAAGCTTATAAATAAATACCAGAATGTATTGATCCTAGTACTGTTAGACTGGAGATATATGATACAGTCAATAACTGCATGCCAAAGTATGTATGGCACTGATTTACCAGACTACCTGATGATGGGCCAATTATTGATTTGGAAAACAGTGATTAGGTGCGATAATCAATCTACCTACATAGGTCAATAACTGTCAAAGCATGTTATATATTGACCGAGAAGATTGTCTGATTGACCAGGTATTGATCGAGAAAACCGGTTTGATTGGCCGTGTAATTGTGTTTTTCTCTCTGACTAACAAGCAATACATCACATACAGCAATTGGTGCCAAGAGTTTCTAGGTTTCTGACGACTCTATCGCCCAGTGTAATGTTGTTAACCTTTAACTCCTTGATGTTATCTTACCCGGTGGCTAGCCATCATCCCACTACATCAAAACACTTGTAAATACATGTGTACAAAAATGTATGTTACGTGTTTGTTACACCAAGAATGATAACACTAGCGTATGTACTGGAATTTAAAGATGTGAAATTACAAGACAGACTGATACAGAGAAAGAGAGGGACAGACTAAGAAAATATAGAATAAAGGATAGACAGACATGACAAACAAGCTTAAGACAGACAGGCAGAAAAAAGAAGGACAGATATAGACATATATCTATTAGACAAAGAAATGCTGAGATTGAAGTTATTCTTGTTTAAAAGCATAACTACAACCTTGTGATACTTAGAAATACTGATTTTGTTTGTGTTAAGGGTTTATTGTCTAATCAACAGCCAAGGTCATTTACATACGTGCCAGTTTTACTGGTGGAGGAAACAAGAGTTCCCGGAGTAAACCACCGACCTACGGCAAGTCACTGGCAACTTTCTCACACTAGGCCACCCGGACGGGAATCGAACCTAGGAGGTGAAAGGCTCTTGTGGTTACAAGTCGGCGACTTAAACCACTAGGCCACTGCGGCCCCTCCCCCTAATGTCGTTTGTAACGAAGTGCCAGATTGACGTAAGAATATATAAACAAAGTCACCATTGCTTTAGTTCGTCAATTAAATGGTTTATTTTCTGGTCAATTGCAGAACACAGAACCCGAATATGATGGACATAGTTGCAATTCTAATGAGAAACCCGTGTTTTTAAGCTCTGGTGTGGTAAAATGTATACCTACAGGTAACTGTATCAAAATATTTCAGCTTAAAATTTATCTTACAGCAACAGAAATATAAGATATTACTTTGTGTTAATAAATCTATTAATGCGATCGTATAACATGTTGATGTTAAAAGCGAAACTAGGTGCTTGAGATTCATAGGCATTTTCTGCTACTCAGGTGTCACCCGCCGCAACGCTTCCGTGTCATTCCGATGTATGACAACCCTTTCCATTGTTAATCAAAGTACTGAAAGTACTGAAACCGCGATACTAGTGCATAAGAACATAAGGTCCTTATTATGTGTCAGGAGTGGCAGACTTCCAGCATTGGTGATGGTTATTTTAAAATCCTAACATAATGTATGGTGCAAGAAATGTTTAGAAGTATTATTTGCCTGCGATATCCAAATAACGGGAGCAAGTTAGAGCTGGTTTCAAGCAGATTGAAATTGACTCAGTGTTGTTCTATAGAAGAAGTTAAAAATGTGAAAGGTTAACGACGAACGACGACAACGGGCGGATTGGCTAAGGAAATATGTACGGCATCGTAAACATTCTAATATTTCTCTCGTGATCTAAATTAATGTAACAACGCCGGTGTAATATAAATCTATGGACACAAAAAAAGTATGAATAGGATCAACAGATCGAGACACATTGACAAACAAACAATAACTGCGTCAAACAATGAAGCACCGGAATGTAATTAATTAAATCGACATCAC
>JAUMGZ010212749.1:0-11871 GCA_032359645.1 Pododesmus macrochisma | reverse complement strand
TTCATTTTAATTGTTTCTCCATCAGCCAATCAGAGAAGGCCAGGAAGTTTAACCGTACCTCAATCGACCAAACACACAAGACTCCACCCACCTGTCAATCATATTTGCTACTGTCAAACCTATAAATGATTGTCCTAAAATTCACAATCGGCAAACCTCGGGTGAATCCGTTACTCTCATTCAAACCTCGGCTGTACTTAGTCTGGTTACCTCCCCTGATATGCTACGCAATCCTGACCGTGGGATTTCAGCGGGATTTCACGAGAATTGCATATTAGGGATGGCGGCGATCAATTTGTCGCCTGTCTCAGGACTATTATCTGGGAGGAATAACGTATTCCTCCAAGCTATTATGCATTCCGTTAAGAAACAGTAAATTTATTAGGAGTGGGTTTTATCTAACTTCTACTGAAAAAAATAGATTCATTTATATGTGCGAAATCATTATTTGATGAAATTTATTTGCAATATTTCCATAGAACTTTTAACAAAAGGCAATACACACTCGTCAATCATGTGTTTTATTTTTAATACGGGTCGTTTACATTATCCACATAATTTATATATAGTTACGTTTGTTTTCAATCATATCTATCAACGTCGTCTTTTTATTCAAAAACAATATTACTTACTTCTAAGAATAGATTTGGGTAGAAACATTGAACTCTGAAGTACGCATTCATTTAGAATATCAATTACTCTTTATTAACAGGCATTGTGAACAGAACTCGGTAATACAACACTTTCAGCTTTTTGGTAAATTATAATGTACTTAATATGATAAAGATTCAAAATAAATAAGAATTATTTAAAAGAAAAAGAAACTTAAAAGGAAAAAGAAATGAAGCACAAACATAACAAGAGAAAACCAAGAAACACAATATCACGATATTCGTTATGATATAAAGGTCTTAAACAAAACCCAAAGAAGTTTTTGATTCATTTGCAATTATCAATGTGAGTATGTGAATAACTTGGCAGTTGGTTAGATACTACACATACATGTGTCCATTCACACCTTCGTAATCCACAGGTGTCCATTCACACCTTCGTGATCCTCTGCCCGGTGGCTTCCCAACCTGTAGTGTGATTACATAATCCCACTGAGATCACACATTTTTTACCTATTTCCTCGATCTAGTGTTGTCTGTGATATTAAAAGCAAATTTGACTTGTTTAAATTAAGTAGCCATTTGTAAACGATTTTAACTTTCTACGAACGTTTAAAGTTTACAGTTCAATGTTGTCATTTTCGGCTAGTGCAAATTGAAATAATAACATCTGAGATCAATATATATATATATATTGATCCCAGATAACATGTTGAATATTAAGACACATGAAAATGGAATTTATGATCACACAAACTGTAAATTGATATTTCTCAAATAAGTACTTTTATTTAACAACTCTGCAAGGATTACATTACATTCTATTTCTGTTTACAAACATTTAGAAAATGTTGAGATTCAAGAACTTTTTTATATTTAAAAATTGACATAAAAACATAAATTTGATGTTAGTTTTACCAGAGGCGTCTTATTATTATTAAAATTTTAATATAGACGTCTCTGGTTTTACGACGTTCTCCTGCTGCTGCAGATATTATTTACAGTTAATATATATATATATATATAGTTCTCCTATTCAGGCTATTGTGTTGATTCCAGGTAGGAAATTTATTTTTCTGATGCGTGTACAACTTCGTTGTTTTGTTGACAATATCTAATTCTGACATTTCACCAGCAAAACAATAAATAAGATACGTAAAGCGCGATTGGCTAATGACACTAACGCAACGGTCCAATCGTTGCCGTCAACACACTAGCCTTTACCAGTTGTTAGTATGACACAACTGGGAACCCGTTTAGTGTGAAAACACCCCGCCGTTTACCTGCATGATTATGCCTGAAGCACAATTCAGGTGAAGTTGTTGGTTGTCATTTCCATCCTACCTTATAGTGATAATATATGACTGCCAATCAGTGTAGACCGGATAAATCCACAGGTGTCCGGTGTTAATGATTCACTTACAGTCCCCCGACTGTTAACCTCCGGCAATTTATCCAGGTGTACAATATTATTGCATTATATACTTGATTTGTTTTAATATAATTTATTTGTCAAATGTATGAAAAGGAAGGCTATCAGAATGTCAAGTGTTTGGATAAACTAAATGTGTCATGTAAGGTAAGGAATATATCAGATTTAATGAAATATTAAACATGTTTGATAGAAAATCTGTTGAAACCGAGTAAACAATTAGATAGAAGTCGGGTATTTTCCTGTTAATGCTGCCTTATTAAAATTCGGTACCAAATAACATTGACCTCCGGATATCACTAAAGTCTTTGTAAAATCAAACCTAAATTACCTAATTATACACCCGATTTATACTGTTTGAAATATCACATTTCTTCCACAATATAGTAGTATCGCTTGTAATAAATGTCATTCTTTTTAGTTAAGACATGTTGGTGAACATTTTTTAATCAACGGCAAACCTATACGATATCTGTCAGCAGGACGGGAACCTGTTTCTAACAAATACACACTTACACGTACGTGCTAATCGAGTTTCCTGTGTACCGGATGTTTTGTGCTGTCAGATTTTTATTTACCGAGCATGCGCACAACAACGTTTACCTTGGCTCGGCTCGATCGATAACCTCATTTGCATAACAATGCACTGACACGGACTGAACAAAGTGGTCGCCCCAGTTGCCTATCTGGGTAATATCATATCTCTGGAACTCTATACGTTTAAATGCGTTCCTACGAGAAAGCTTCACTCAGAGAGTGGCCATCTTTTCGTTGTCACGGGAAGTGACGTGTCACCAAATCAGAGAATAACCTGAATGAGATATCATATGAAAGATAATTCCTTTTTTCTTCCGAATGACACCATGTTGATCAAAATCAGGCGTCATTTGGCATATTCTCAGATAAAATGTAAAATTCTATCAATTTTAATAGCTTTGAAGTTCGAAACCTTTCTCGTTATATAGGGTAATTTCCGATTTTTTTTTAACGGTCGTCTGTTTCCAGTACCTGTGCAGAAATTCAAAACATCAAAACTTCAACACGACAATAAATCTTTAAACCATTTGTGTTAACTCTCAAGCTTCAACTTCGCCGTATTACTCATGATAAGTGAGCATGACCTGTACTCACATAACCATGTACTTCACAGTGAAAACCAGTGAAACAATGAAGCAATGTGTGATTCTTCCAAACAGTGAAAAAATCAAACACTTTGAAACACGTGAATACTGAATACCTTTTATGTTTGGATTTCGATTTATGTTTGTGTCTTGGTCTCTCTTCAGATCGTTCTCGTGACCTGTATTTATCCTTCTTTTTGTCCTTATTTCCCATAATTATTCTATGAAGAGCTGTTAAAACCTTATCGCATATTTACAAACAGCATCGAAACAACAAGTTAATATTTTCGCTTTTTGTACGTCGGGTCACAGAAGATTTCTATAAAGGGGCGATAACTTATTCTTGACATAGACTTGCAAAGGCAAAGCGCTAACAGGTGCTTGACGGATTATTCAAGTTGCTGGTTTTTTAAGTAACTTAATTAAGTTAATCAGTAAAATAATGGTCTTTAAAATAATACACATATAGAGGCGTATGAAGGAAAATCGTAAGGAAAAAAATGATCAAAATTTCGACATTAAATGTAATATTTCTTAGATTTTATTGTAGATACAACTAACTTTTTTTTGATAAGTGATTAATGATATATTTAAAAAGAAAACTCATTAAGTTAAATTTTATGCTTATATATTTAGTTGGAAGGGCAGTTAAAATCCTTGCTACAGAAAAAAATGACTATATAGAAACGTTGAGTGTTATATATATATATATATATGTGTGAAGATTTGTCAGCCTACGTCCATGAAGAGTGTTTTATTTAAATTTAAATTAATATCAATCCAAAAAATATTACAATTATCAGAGGCATATGTATATGTTCAAGTTATAAATAAGAACGATTTAGTATTGTCCTTTGTTATTTCATATCCAAATACACAAGTAATACAACTATTCCTGTTTTCGTTTTTTATGCTTCTCCTTTTCACCATTTCTTTTGGAATCTATCACATCCATAACTTAATGGAAGCACAGATCTCTGGTATTTAAAAACTGTGATAGATGCAAATCTTTAGTATAAAATCGTATTAACTAATGGCGTTTAATGTATAAGTGCACTCTCTTTTCAATTATTTTGAATGAATTCAAAAAATCATCCACGGTTAAATTATACCTGAGATCAATATAAGCTTATATATGGTCCCAGATTATACAGATGCTTCCATAATTAATAAGACGAAGAACTATATAATTGTTTGATTTTTGGTGAGTGAAGTTTCGAAAAGTACTTTTTTTTATGTTGTCTACTTTAATCGTAATGTGAAATAACAATCTTGATACGACTGTATTTTTTTTTTTATATATTATGTCATTATTATATATATATATATATTATCACAGACCTCTACACTAATGTTAGTATAGAGGTCTGTGATATTATGATACTCTATGATGAAAATATCCCGTGAAAAATTATTTATGACCTTTCTGCGATACTACTGTGTACATGTATGTCAAGTATGTTAATATCATAATTTATACTTTTGCTATATCAGTTTTACTTATAATATATGCGATATGTAAAATTATATTAAATTTCGTTTTCACATCAGTATCTAATATATATATTTATGTAGCAAATATTCATGCTTTATACAACAGTTGACGTAATGTATACGCCACTGATACAACCAGTGAAATAAATAAGTGTATTTAATCCACTGATACAACTTAATTTTTTTTAACATAATATAATATTGATCCCAGGCATTTTCAAGACTTATATAATAAATATGTTACCTGATCCTTTGAATTGTTTACATGTATATTTATATATAACAAAAATATTTTTTTATTGACATTGAATTGAAGAAGAAAGAAACACCCTGCAGGGGCGTAAGTTAACAAAACAACGTACATAAATATATATAACACTCACGTCATTTTACGTGAAGGTCTATCATATAACAGTGATTCTGGCCACAGATAGATCTAACACATGTCAGGTTATAAACATGTCACCTTTAGTATCGATATAGGACTGATGATATGTATATACTGTATTGAAAAGCGATAACAGGCACAATAATTTCGATACATCAATAATATTAATTTTTCAGAATCATTGTATTTTGTAATTGTTTTAATCATTAAAAAAATCAGACATGTCAAAATTATGAATATTTCTCTGACCCCAAAAAAATTTATATTGATCCCAGATAATTTCAAATTCAACCATTTTGTGTAAGTTTGTCTTATTTGTCTTTATCCTTTTATTTGTTTCTTTCCTTTTTTAATGCATATTCCCTGGGATCAATATAAGATATATATTGATCCCAGATATTACCAATTAAAATTCATTTCTCCAGGTCTGGCACACACACATTTTTACTTGTTTTTTCCCCATCAAGTGTGTATTCTATTCCTGAAAACATTTCAGTTTTTTTTCATTTAGATATTTCGGGCTTATACACTTTTTAGAATTTACCTCAGAAGTCAAAGATGTTGCTCCACGAACAAACTGAATTGAAAACGTATTGTTTTATTACCATGCAAGAATATTGTCAGGTTATTTATTTATGTAAAAGATGTCGATTAAGAATATTGTCAGGTCTGGGATATATGTAATTGTATTTCTCCCAGAAAAAAAACACCTGTAGTACATTTATAATAGTAAATACGAAAAAACAAGACGATATTCAAAAGCTGTAAGTGTTTAGACATGGGCAAACAAAAGGAATACCAGAAACTTATAAGTATCTGGTGGGACGCACACAGAATAAAGAACCAAAAAACCTTTTCTTATCTAGAAAGGGAATATCGCGAACTTCTTTTAAAAAAACCAAACCAAAACAACTAAAATATCATATAACAGTATTGTTCTTATATTCACAGTATCATCATTAATTCGATAAGAATAAGTGTTGAATAAACGTATAAATGACAACGTATAATTTTGTCTTTATTTATTTATAGTATTTCCTTAAATCTTCAGGCGACTGAAAGATAATACGCTTATCGTCTCTCCATTTATACAGATGTGACCGTTTAATAAAAGCGCTCTTTTAGATTGGCGTTTGTTAGCACCGTTACGCTCCAGTGGCGCCGGTGGCTTGTATTGATTAGCAGTGCATTGTCACGCTTCACCAGTTCATTTGATTTGCTCCCTACAGCGTTCCTGGCACCCTGAAAGCTGTCACTTTAAAAAACAGAATAACGCCACAAAAGAGATTGCTCAAAAACGACGAAGGGATTTGTTACTAGACTTTGAGTATAAATGACTTCGCTGGTAATGAACACAATTTTCCTTCTGTTTACTAAATCTTCAGCGAATCAATTCACAACTCATTGCAATAATTGGATCTAATATATCCCAGTAAGTTGAACATAGTTAGTAAAAAAGGAATTAAAAAAAAAGTGATCTTGTATCATTTAGTAATAAAACCAACATTTGTATTCCACGTTTGAACTGGTATTACAAATAGATTTTCTGTATGTGTTAAGTGGAACATCATGATCAGCAATTAAATGTGTTCATATTGAGAAAACAGTTTTTGAATAATAATAAGAGATCTGTGACAAGCTGTGCATTTAAACGTAGGGATCTGCAATTTTAAATTTGTTTTTTGTCAATAAATGTAGACATCTGTATTTTTTAATGGGTAAAACAACCAAAACGACGTGCAGTACAAATTGTGAATTTCTAAAAATATTAAATAGTGAAACTAAATAAGCCTCTACCCCAAAACAAGAAAAAAAATCTTGGCATATTTTTTTACACACAAAATTACATAATTCTAATAAATCGTTATTTGACAATCCCCGTTTATCAAGATTTTTATTTTTCACCTTTTGACAAAATCGCCATTAATTAAAGCCTACTGGTACAATTATTCAAATTATTAAAAAAAATCGATATTAACCTGAAGAGGAAAGTAGACACCTAATCTAACACAGTCTTATTTGCACAACCTGTAATTGCGAGAAGGACTATTACGACACTTATCTGTAAATACATCCCGAGGCAAAAACAACCATTATTATATTCATTGAAGGCAAAACAACACAACAACCACTGCCTTAGCCTTACCCACACCGAGCAAAAAGCTAGAGATTTGATTGGTTGTTCAGAATTTGCCTCGACCATTCAGAACTGACCAACCTTTCCTGAGATTAGATGGCAGGCGAAGCGAGGAACAAAGGAAAAACAGAAGCAAATTTATCCTCGTTTTACTTAATTTAAAGATTAGTTATAAGTTTGTTGTATCATTAATGGATATTTCTTTCACGTCCACACATGGTAAGTCGATCGTACTGAGTAAAATGTACAAAATAAGGCGTTTTATGGACCTTTCCGGTCGTTCGGTGTATTGCACTTTTGCTATTCGTCATTTTCATGCTCACTTTACTACGATAAAAACGTAAAATATGTGAGTTATGGGGTGTTATGGTGCTAATTTTTAGATTTGTGGATATCATTTTAATTGCAGATTCATCTAAATGTTTGGTTTGTACGATAGATATCGAGAAACCGTGTCACGTCGTCCAAACAAATCCGAGAGAGCGCGAGTACTCTAACAAAAATAGCCATGTAAAAATTAGGCTAGGCAAAGCAAACAAAATCACGATGGATCGTGTTTATTCTCAAGGTCATTTCGTAATGTATTGCTGTTTTAGAATTCATTTTCTTATGTGGTATAATTAATTAAGTAGCTATCCAAAGGTTTGCATTAAATTGTTCTGTAAACATCGTGCAGAATATCGTTACACATGCTGCTAATTTCAAGCACACGAGGTCATGATCGATGCAGACCGGCACGTCAAAATTCCTGAAATACTCGATATGCAAGGGGCGTTTTTAACACTTTGTACATGCTAAATCTTTTGTATTAAAACTCAAATTAACAGTATTATATAGATTAAAATCTTTCAGTTGACAGTTCATGCTATCTCTGTATATTGTTGTTTATAAAATGTCGCAATTAATTAATATTAACATTAATATTGAATGTTATTTTAATGCTAACAATAATCATGTTTATTACAAAATGATCTTGAAGAATCTTTTCTAAATTATTTTACGCTATATCCTTAATTATTTTTAACTGACACAGGCAGCGAGGAAATAGGTAACAGTTAAACAAGAATTTAAAGAAAATCAATAACATTAGGCTACAAGTATTCCAATGGAGAGAGCGAATATCGACAGGCACATTTTAAAATCTTGTTTGATACAGATTATATACGCATTAATTATATTGGAAGCTAATTTTTAAAACCCTTGAAGGAACTATCATATTAATTCATAGAAAAATGACTGATGAAAAGTAACGTGATTATAGTCATTTATAGGTGTTAATGCAGTCCATTGAATCACCATTTTCTAGAGAAAAAAAGTAGACGATATTTATATGTAAATGGTCATTACACATGTTATACATAGGTGCAGAAAAACAAATAAATATGAATGATAAAAAAATCAGTGTTAATGTTATTACCAGTATATGTTGCTCATATTGTATATTTATGTGTAGTTATCTCTGTAAATACATATTGAAAATGGTGTCTGTTTTCTTAATTTGCAAATCTCTCTTTTAGCCAACAGTGTCATAAAAATACAGCAGTAAATGAAATAAACAAGAATCATAAATCTATATATATTATAGCACTTTATCATGTTCACATGTTCCAAGGGTATTGTGACTTTTGTTTTCATTTTTCACACCTAAAGGTTTTTCAAGGATTTGAAAAATGATCATGCATTTTCTAAACTTGCATGTGTTCCTTTGCATTTTATTCTATCTGGGATCAGTGACGGTGTGATTTGGACGTCATTAATTTGATAAAATTACATCATGAATAAACTGATCTCAATTTCTGGGTGTGGGTGACTTAATCCTAGCATGGCACCTAAAACTAGATCTGATGTACATGTAAGGGAGGCCGTTATTTGAAAGTACATGTATCATCTTTATGCTATGACTTCTGATCATGATCAAGCATGTATTGTAATTACGTAATAAGCTTGGGGGCAAATCGTCAAAATGGCTGCCCTACGGCCACAACTGGGAACATAAATACTTGGTAGACAAATAACAACCTTGAGATATCTTGGAAAAATCTTAAGATCAACATCGCATTTGAAATATGCATACACTAGTGTAGGTTACTGTAATGTGTATATAAAACTATATATAGATCTATATTTAAACAGTTATATATGCAATTATTATTTGTGAAAAAAGCTAACATGTAATACATGTATCTATTGGATAAAGAAGCTTTAAAATTCACAAAATTAGCAAAGTCACAAGTTTTTTTTATAAATTTGTTTAATATTTAATAAAATTGAAATTTGATTTATATAATGCATAACTCTACAAATGTCAAGACCTTACTTCAAACACAGCTATAAAATACTTTCTTTGTATTTGGATGTGTTGTGAAGGAAGTAGACACTATGTGTGACCTTCTAAGTTCTACATATATATGGTAAACATGTTCTGTTTTTAGTGCCCACTCCCTTCATGTCCTTGTCGTAGCTTTAACTTTGTCATGTTTTTACAGAATGTTTATTTTTTTTATTCACAGACATCACCATGTAGCCGTAACGGTAAAGGTTAACTGCCGATCTTTTTCACTCCGGATGAGATGGACATGTCTCGGTTCCTTTAAAATGTACTCTGTTCGTAATCTTCAACAATAAATGGAACAACACCAAACTCTATGCAGAAAGAAAGTTGGTAACTGGGTATCCAAGTTACTGTTTTCTTGTGTATCTTGCACTGCCAACAAGGAACAAAGTAAGGTGGTGTTCAAACATGAGTGGCATGGACCATCATGCCACAGTAGATAGAGGTCTAAGAATGAAAATAAAACGTACAAAAAACATGGGACCCGCAAGTAATAAAACTGATCCAAAGCACGAAATAGTGAAATCCGGTGATAAACAGACAAATGACAATGCCACGGGGGCCAACGGCTCGAGTGTAGACAAGACTAAACAATCGGCCATCGGTGATAGCAGTAAATCACCAAAGGTAAAAAATGTACACAAGAAGGAGAGTCATAGGTTTGGTGTAGGGAAAGACAAGGTTGGTAAAGTAGGCGATAATGCCGCCTCTCTTTCAGCAGTAAGTACGTCACTCGATGTGCCGTTCTCACAAGTGTCGCTAGAACCCAAACAAGCAGAGACACCACAGCCAAAGAAAGAAAGCGCCATGCCTGATCCATATGAGTTTAATGCTAAAGTGGAAGATGGTCTGAGCTTTCCCGTAAAGAAAATAAAGAATGAAAAGGTAAATTAACAAGGATGCTTCATAGAGATTTTTGTTTGTAAGGTTAATATTAAAGTTACCGTACTAGATTTGTATAAAGATAGATGTAAAATAGATGTTTTCTATTTCGCCTCATTTTAAGTTCATCTAGGCCAAAGATTCAAGGGGGATGATTTATTCCAAAGCTATCCAATCCATTGACCTTGTCATCAAGTTTTCTCATTTTTTGTCTTCTTTTCAGAGAACTATATGTATGTTCAGATAATTATAATGGGGGCTTACCCCAGGGTATATCAAACATGGAGATAAAATTTCAAAATCTACTGTTAACAAACTATTATTGATCAATACGTACAATGTGCAATACACATGACATCATCTCATTGTTTAGCTGTCTCTTGAAAATATAATCAACACTTTGGGATATGAAAAAAGAAACACTAATCAGGAGAGAAAAAAGGTGTTAGAAACAGTAATGACATGTAAGCCAATAACACAGCATGTTATTTCAGTATATGGAATTTTATACTATGCATTCAGTGATTTACAGTTAGTGTTCATGACCTGATACAGAAATTGACACAGTGGCTCAGAGAGTATTAGCTTTGTACTGGTAGGCTGGAGTTACATGTACATCCAAGGCAGGGGTTCGAATCCTGTCCACATCAAAACCTAAGACTTACAAATTAGACAATCCTTCTTGCTCCTTGCTGCTAAGCTTTCAGCAGTCCAGGGTAGAAGGACTGGTTGGCTTGGTGTCAGGATAATCTGACCGAGTAAAGTATTTTGGCAATGTGTCTGTGGCGTGATATTTAATGAGACAGCACTATAAAGTTGCAATAGGTATGCAATGTTTCAAGCAGACACCATCTTGATGTGACCTGTACATGAGTTGAAGTGACGGTAAACCCTAATAAAACAAACGAACAAACCTGTGTCTTACAGCTACATTGTATGATAATTTGTAAAGTTTAGTCGATAGAACAAACCAGTTTATATTTATGACAAAGAATGACTATAAAAGCTTAAATGTACATGTATTATAAGATATTAAATGTATTTTACTCGCTCTTTAGATGGATGCATCTACCTCACCCACACACTCAACTCCCCATTCCAGTCAGCAGCAGTCTGCATCGGAAGGTAGCAGTGCCAGTACTACAGAGAAGTGTAGTGTTGGAGTACTCACGGATCCAGAGTGTCTTGGCCCCTGTGAACCGGGCACAAGTGTTACACTTGATGGTATTGTTTGGCATGAAACAGAAAATGGTAATTGATTTGATGGGAATTATTTTACCTAAATGTATATTAGTATCAGATCAACATACTAATAGACTGATATTTTTCGATATTGTTATTGTACTTTTTTCAGAGGAAAGTTTTCAGTAAATTTCTGAGATCTATAAATGTCTTGGAACAGTGTGGGAAATTAGCGGTAGACCGATAGCCCGAGGCCACATGAAATGCCAGGGGTCTACATGATTGTAAAAAG
>JAUMGZ010212738.1:0-11872 GCA_032359645.1 Pododesmus macrochisma | reverse complement strand
ATTTGTGTTTTTTTTCTTCATATCATTAGTTGTGAGTTTGTTTTCGCCGTAATAGATGGTTCAGAATGTTGGCATAAAGCAAACACAACTGACGAGATGGTAGAAAGGTACAAGTAAATATCAAATGGTGCCACAAATTGTTTTATGCTAACTTAGGTTTTTATATAGTGTCGTACAATTCATATTCAACAATATTTATTAAACATATTTTATTTATTTTTATTTAAAAGCAGCTTATGTATGTGATCCGTACTTTCCTTATTCTGATAGTTGGTCCTATGATTTTTTTTAAAATGTACATCTATACACATTTACACCAATGTACAACTATGTATCGAGCATAAGCAAAGACCGATCTTGATTATAAATTTGAAACATGAATATAAAACTATTTATAAAATGACACAAGTTGAAGCGATTAACGGAATCAGTCATTAATTGGATATGTTGGAATGAAAACAGATCCGGGATCCATAATCAAATATTAATAGGTTCTACCTTTTTGAATATATAAGTGTTTGACTTGCAACGCGTCCCAACGTCATTTATGTATGATAAGCTGACTAAAACTGTAGCCTACTTTTCTTAATACTAAGTGTAATATTATCTCTGGTAGTTTTCGTGCTTATTTCTGGTATGTTGGCAATATGTTAAGTTTTAAAAAGCGTTGCGCAACTGAGAGTACAAGCTTACAGTCAACTGCTGTTGATAGCTAAACATAAGATATTGTGGGTATAGGAACTCTTAATGCATTTGATTGACTGTGTAACTAGGGTTAAAAATATATAAAACAAATCAAAATATATTCTGCTTATCTTTAGATACTTGATACACAAACGTTGGTAAACCTAACGAAAAGTTTAAAAGAAAAGCAATAAAATACAATTAAAATATGTACAAAAACAAAATGAAGCAAATTTAACCTCAATAACAAAACTTTGACGTGAAACCAGGCGTTCACGAACAGTGAGTGTTTCCCGTTACACGAGTGTTACCAACATGATGTATCGGTTTGATATTTACTAACCATGACGTAGAGTCTAGAACATTTCTGAAACGGATTTGTGACATCGTTCGCTGTTGTCACGGTGACATCTGAAAGGTCGACAGAAGTCTAATCTATGTAATGATAGTTTGACCCAGGAGTTTCGATGTCGACATACAAACTTTATCAAAGAAAGCCATGTATACTGATAACAAGCAGGTGGATATCTATTTAGCTTTTAAACATACAATAGACAGATGAAACGCGGTAAGCAGATGCGATCGGGATTCATTACTAAAAGCTAGAAACAAACAAAAAATGAGTGGAAACAATAGAACGAGAGACAGTTGCCGCATCAAACAATTCAGCGTCAGAATAAAACGAAATAAATTAATATCACAAAAATCCTCAAAAGAAGTTATCAATGCTGACCGACTTAGGACAGTAACCCAGTTCGAAACTAGGCGGTGATTTAATCGGTTTAATGAGGCCTCCACCTTATCATTTTCCGCATGAGTCTTAAGTATGGACATGCATTTAGACATTTAATAAATACACTTCATAGCGCTGTCAATAATCTCGACAATCAAATGTCTATAAAAATCTAAATGAGTAAAACATATTTACAAATTTACAAAACGCAATTGGAAACACGAAAAGTGGACATAGCAAGCAGCATTCAGCTGAAAACAGTGATTCATAGATTCGTAGATTCAAAATACATGTATAGTAACGTTTATGAGATGTGGCATTGATGAACAATCAGTGAACTCACAGAGGTTCAACGACAGCACTGACACAACTTAACCTGCCAGGTTTATATCTACATACGTGTGTACACAAAACAAACAACAACAACAACACAAACAACAACAAAAGCCAAAACAACAACAACAACATCAAAAACGGGGACCGCGGGAGAGCAAACGCTAACCATGTCCTGTATTAGGGTAGATAAACAAAAATAGCTGGATTAAGTAACTACTATTACATCAGTGAGAGCTCTGACATTAATAAACAACACTAAGTCCAACTAACAAACAAAAGGACAGATATCAGGACCAAGCCTGCTCGATAAAGGGAGCTTACTACTGGACTCCTTCATTGAGTCCTAGTACTATTTTAGAAGGTATGCAATCACAAAGTCTATGCCAGTAAGAGGCTGTAAATGGACCCAATACTAGACATAACTACGTTTAAGGAATTTTAATTTAAACTGTCAGTAGCAATGGAAGATATGTTAGGTTATTTGTCATTGTAAACAAGATCTCCATAAAATGAGGGTTGTGAAGTGCATCTAGTTACAAACTAGGGAATACTGAGTAAACCATATTTGATAAACCGGTCGATAATAAAAAGGTGATGAAATGGAAATGTTTATTGTTTATTCATTGCGGTTATCACAAATGCCACAGATTGTATTCCATGGTTTGTGTGTATATTCGTTAGTAATCTGGAATACCTTATCGAGAATGGATATCTTTGAAGTGACTATTTCAAACAGTTTTAGTTCTGTAGAACTTTCAATTCTCTCAAATCAAAGGATATATCATTGCCTTGCAAACATATTTAATACAAAAATATTTCCCTGTCTAGCTGTTATGCAAGGTGCATTTTTACAACGCTTCATTATTGTTTAATATACAACAAACTGGTTGACCCTTAGGTGTATATCCCTGGCATGAAACTATCAAATATGTTATAGTGTTACTTGCGTATGTATGGTGATTGTGTTGAATTTTGTTGAACATTAAAATATATATTTTTCATTTGTATAAACATGTTGTTTAGGCCCCGGCCTTTTCATGCACTATTGTTGAGGTTGGAGACTTAAGGACCCATCCATCAACCGGCATAACAACGTCCCTCAATTTGTCGAATTTACACCCTAACTCATTCCAGGTGATTCATTTGTTCAGCTTATACACAATCGGTAAAATTTTGTTAAATTATAAGAATGATAAACAAATAAAAATAATTACAAGTTACAACAAAATATTGTCGTTTTAAGGACGAATAGTTGAAATACTAAGACGCTTTCTTAAAATCGTTAGTAAATTGACATGGAGCGAGTAAAGTACGTAGATAAAAAGAACAAATAAAGCATTAAATTTGAATACCCTTTAACTTTACATAATGTACGCATTGTAACTGTTCAGCTATGTAAAGGGCGTCGGGTTTAAATGTTCGTGTAAAATGATAAGATAAAAGATATTTAAATTAGAAATCAGGTTGTAAACATGTTAAAGATAATGTATGTATGTATGTAAATATTCTTTACAGAGGAGAATTGAATTGATACATTATCACACCTGAATTTTGATTGAGCTTAGAGTTAATATGTCCGAATATCAATACATTTTACACAGAGAACTGTGGTATTACATAACATGCAAAACGTAGTGTGTGACTGCTGTTACCTGTAAATACTTACATTGGGTATCGATCGTAGTACATAGGTAGACTATATTTCAAATTTCATGATGAATTTGGATAAATATCTAAATAAGTTGATAACTTACCTTTGTCCAGGTAAAACAATAAGACCACAACCATGTACATCATGGCCGACATTTTCCGTTAGTTTGATCGTCGATCATGTTTTTACGTTTAAATCAACTCAATGCACATTGAAATATCATCTGCGTTTTCAACAATACACATATACATTTGTATAGACATAGGGAATCAAGCGTCCCGCGTCATGGCGACGTAGGTCAGCACACTCGGTGCGTTTAAATAATAAATGATCATCGTTGTTCGACGGGTCTAATTGATATTGAAACATATATACACGTACATACTTAAACATTCCAATGATGGTGAATTTTCTTTCAGTGTTGTCATGTGTCTGGAGGTCATCTTACCCGGTTACTAGGGCACTATGAATGGTTTGTATATGTTAGTCGGGAATGTGTTGTCAACAATGCCATTATTAGTTCCTACTGGTGAAATCATGGGGGATGCGGGGGACTATAGGTTTGCACCTCGCCCTTCCGGCCGACCGTCCCTCTGTCCACGTCCCTCTGTCTGTCCGTCCAGAATGAAGTGTGTACAAAGATTCTGAAAAAAAAACTATTGAAGCTATATTTCTAAAAGTTTGCGTACACTATCATTCTAGTATGCAGAGTGTGTACGTAAAACAATTTTTATTTCCGTCGAAAAATATACAATTTGCTGCCATTTTGAATTTCATATTGGTATTCACCTTAAGGGAAAACTGTAGACACATATCCTGAAAAAACACCCGCTATCTTCCTAAAATGTGGGGGACTATTAGTTTGCACCTCGTCCTTCCGGCCGTCCGTCCCTCTGTCAGTACGTGTCATGAGATAATTGTGGCGTGCAACGGATGTTTTTATGGGTTACAATTGAGGTGTATTCCGTCATCTCCTATAGGAAACGAAATTGTATTTTAAAGTGATTTTTTACCCAAAATGCATCAATATGTTGCAGAACCCATGTGCTTTTTTAGCGACGGAATAAAACGGAAACAGATAGGGGTGAGACACCTGTGCGTTGCAGCTCATAAATGAACAAAAAAAAGAAATCACCCCACAAGTAGGGTTAAGTGAGAGCGTCCGCTCGTCCAGAATGAAGTGTGTACAAAGATTCTGAAATAAAACTATTGAAGCTATATTTCTAAAAGTTCGCATACACTATCATCATAGCATGCAGAGTGTATACGTAAAACAATTTTCAGTTTGGCCATTTTGAATTTCATACTGGCAGTCACCTTTAGGGAAAGCTGTGGACACATATTCTGAAGAAAAAAAAACGTTGAAGCTATCTTCCTGAAATGTGGCATACTCTTTTAGTATAGTATGGAGATAGTGCACCTAAACTAATCATTTCAGTCGAATAATTTACGATTGGCGGCTTTTTTGAATTTTATAATGGCATTTCCCTTAAGGGAAAGATGTAGACACAGATTCTGAACAAAAACCATTGAAGCTTTCTTCCTGAATTATTGCATACACTTTGAGTATGGTATGTAGATAGTGCACATAAAATAATATTTTCAGTTCCGTAAAATAATTTACGTTTGGCGGCCATTTTGAATTTTATTATTTTATTGGCATTCACCTTAAGGGAAAACTGTACATGAACTTTAATTTCTCGAACAAGTCCCATCAGTTGTTGCCACTTACTTTACCTATAACAGTTCAATAATGCTCACAATTAGTTAATTATGAAATAACCCTTAGCTGAAACCCTACATTGCTTGGTTTATTATACTACCTAATAATTATATACTTGTGGTCTGCATAACAACACCTTAAAAACCAATTATCTACAGCCATAATTTTGGTAAGATGTCCAGTCATGGCACCGGTAGTGGACGTGAATTGCTGTGCAATACTGCAGTGTTTTGTTTATAACGAATATAATTTTAAATAAAGAATATATAGTTTCGAAAAGGATGCTCAGCGCATTGGATTTTGTGGAACATATAAAAATGTATATATATATAAATCGTGTGATTGCTTAGTACAAACAGAAAAATGATTTATACATGTAAATTAGTAAATTAATTAATAAATAAGTTACACAGAAAAGAAGCAAAAAACAAACAAAACAAAAATAGAAACAGCAAGTATCGATTTACAATGTTATAGAATGATTATGTAAGTATAATAGTGATATTAGCCTCATTACCCGGTTTAACCACACCGCCTGGTTTCGTTCTTGGTGCCCTTCATAAGTCAGTCAGCCTGAATTACTTGTTGCTTTTGTTGCTAGACCTGGAATATCGGACGCTTCTCTTACATAGATGGTCGTAATCAATTGTATTTATTAGTTGTATGTCTTTGTTATACAGATGATAATTGTTAATAACATTTTTGCTATAACTAGTCAGTTTAATAAAGAAATAGTTAATATGAATAACAAAGACGCTATTCAAAACCCGTTAGTACATGGGAATGTGCAACTGAAAGAAAACGATGGGCACACACAGACAAATAACGAAAATGGGAATTTTAACATATAAAAGAAACATCACGATCTTATATTAAAAGCCAGAAGCGAAACCAGGTGCTCGCGATTGATTAAGCGTTTCCTGCTACACACTTGTCACGCGCCACGATGTTTTCGTGACATTTCGTTATATTACATTCCTTTCCGTAGTAAAAACAAAACATGTCATCATAAGAATCCGTCACAACTGTCGTGGCGAAAGATTAAAGGAGACAGACCATTGACAGGTTATGAATAGAAGTAGCAACAAAATCATGAAAGCCAAGCAGTAATGAAACTATGACAAGAAGTAAGATTGATTGGGGAAAATTCGGCTATTAACTTGCTTCCTTTCTTAGTTCAATTGACATTCGAGATCTTTCCTTTTTAGTTTGATGCTGTATTTGGATTTTGTCGTGCGCGTCCTCGATTCCCTTTTATTTGTCCATATCCGTTTCTATGTTGCTGGATATCCATTATATTTGTATCATGTCTTAATGTAGTAGGCATTTTTTTTGTCATTCCCTTTGATTCAGATGTCATTTTCCTTACTTTTGATGTCTGGTGTCGTTTTCCACGGTTGTCAGTCTTTCCTGATATAGATATACTTGTGATATTTGTTGACCTTTTTCCTAAGTTTTCAGTCCATCTGTCAAATGTTATTTTCCTTAGTTTTTTCTTTTGATTTTATTTGTACATGCTTATTGAGTTTCTCAACAGTCAGGCCATGCTTCTTAAGAATTAATATACATGTTATATAGAAAAAAGATGTGTTTAAGTCAACATTTGTGGCTTATATGTGATATTTTGATTAATTTAATGACAATAAAAACAGGATGAGTGGAATGAACAGAACGAGAGACATTGACAAACAAACAATAGTTGCATCAAACAATTAAGCACCAGAATGTAATGAAATACATTGACATCACAACAATCTTCAAGACTAATAACCCAGCGGACCAACTTAGGACTGTCATCCAGCACAAAACCAGGCGGTGTGGTTAAACCGGTTAATGAGGCCTCAATTTTTCAACTTCCCGCATGAGACTAGAAGTCTTAATTATAGAAATACATTTAATTTGTTGGAGACAATCGTAAGTACGTGTATAGGAAAATTTCACAAAGATTGTCCGAAGTGCGTTCCTAAGCTTAGGAAATGTTTTATAGTTCTAAGTCGTTGACTGTTTCTAGTGATAGTTCTAAATAAGTCTTCACTAAGTTATGGACTGTCATCTTGGTTTTTCGTATTTAATACCTAACACTAGTATGTATACATAACTGAATTAAACGGCATAAAAGAAATTGTATCTTGCAACCTATTACGTACGGCTAAGACTGAACGTAATTGTAAAACACAGCAAACTATATGAAGAAGGGCTGATTAATCTATGCAAGAAAAATGATTGAGGTCCAGTTTTTGTACATCGACACCTAATTAATAGGTAGATGGATATAGAGTAGGCAGTATATGGGTGTATACAAGTTGTGGTTAAAAACAGGTAAATAAGGGTCTTGTAAAAAGTCCAAAAAAGTAAAACGGTCAAGTCCCTAATAACTTAGTTGTTTGAGTATGTAACTGAAACAGCCCAGCTTTGATAAATCTGTTTACAATTGCAAGCAATAGGCCAGATAAGTTTATACTGGTAGTGCAGGGCTGCCAATTCAATTGGAGGACAGATCGAGTTTTATGTGAAGCCTAAGTACACAGAACAGACTAGTTAGAGAATGTATAGGATATGATTATTTTGTTTTCTTTGTAGTATGGGAAAAGGTTATATATTAGACCCAAAAAAATGCATTGGGATGATTGCTCGCCTTTTTGACTAAGGTTAATTGGGAGAGAATCGCATCAAATGACGAAAAGGGATAATCGTTAAAACAAACACAAATATTCATAAAAACTTAAACATTGTTTATTATCACATACAATGTATTGATATTGATATATTAACAACGCATTCTCTAAATGTTTCAAACAGTGAAATTATAGATCACATTCCATTTTGTTTGTACCATATACGACCCATCAACTCCACTAAAGTCATTCTTATTTAAGTACACATCAACAAAGAAACATATTCTGATGTTAATTTTGTTTTTATTTCGTGTTATTCCCCGATTTTTCTCTTATTTCTTTATGTACTTTAGAAACTCAACTTTTATAACTATAAGCATATATCTAAAATGAAAAAAACAAAAAAAACGCATTCAAAATAAGAAAACGTCATTATCAAGGATACTCCTTTACCTGTACTGTAATGTGTGTACTTTTCACACTATATTTGTTCATGTTGCTTGTGTAATCTGAAGACATTGTTCACGAGATATATAGATCTATCATGATCTTATCTCGTAAAAACTTTCATTGAAATTATCGATTTATTTTAAGAACACCATTGTTATCTATATCGTACTTTACGTACAGCTTACATTGACTGGTTAAATATATGTCGATAACAAAAGTCTTCATCTAAATTCACAGTCGTGTAACCTCTCTTTGACTAAACAATTCTTTAATTCCTTAGTACATGTACTACGGTGTTAGAGTATTTGTTTCCATAGAAAATGCATATTTTGACAATTTTTTAATATAAAATTGCAAAAAGTTACCCTGTATTAAGGGATAAGAAATTCTATAATTATTACGAAAAAACTTAAATATTGAAAATTGTGTTTATATGACAACGTGTGTGATTGTTAGCTATGGTTAGATATAAACACACATTTTAACAAGAGGCCCATTTGGCCTTAACGTACAACCAGATCAAAAAGGCCTATTTGTTGGCATTTGAATAGTTTTGACTCTAGGGTCATGCCTTGGACACAGTTGCTGCTCCTTGCCCTAACGTTACTACAAACCAAATAATTAAGCACTAGGCCTTCGAATTCTAGCTTATAAGAAGGTTTTTGAAATTGTGTTATATTTTCGCAATTTGGGCACCTTAGTGACCCTCCCTTGGTACTGAGCTCAATCGTTTGCACAAATCTGAACCCCTTCCTTTTACCCCAGGGCCACGCCTTGAACAAAATTGGTTATCCATGCCATACACGTACTACATACCAAAGCGTTAAACTCTAGGCCTTCCAGTGTATTAGAAGAAGATCTTTTTAAATGTTGTCAAATGTTCTCCTGTTGGCCCTCTTCTAGGCGCCCACTAGGGACCGAGCCCTTTTTTAAATTAAATATGATCCCTTTCCCCTACCTATACTTCATACCAAAGTTGGGTGAAATTGGTCCAGTGGTTAAGGAGAATAAGTAAAAAATGTGAACTCTGACCGAAAAATTCATAATCTATGTTTGACCCAAGGGTTTCGCCTTGAACAAATTGTGTTTCCCATGTCCTAAATATACTACCTACTAAAGCATTAGGCTCTAGGCCTTCTAGTTTATTAGAAGAATTGTTTTTAGTATTTGTCAAATCTCCCCTTTTGGTCCCCTAGTGCCCCCCTAGGAGGCGAGCCCTTTCATTTTATCAACATTGTATCCCCTTTCCCTAGTTGTATGAAGTTGGTCCAGTGGTTTAGGAGAGGAGGTCGAAAATGTCGACGGACGAACGACGGACGAGATTTGTATTTTGTATGAGAAAAGTCCACCTTAGACCGGCCAAAACGATATGATATAGAAAACATTGCATGCATGTACAGCAATACCATATCGATGATAATAATTGATGTAACTATTATAGGTATGTCTGTTGTTACAACAAATCAAATTGGTCGTTTGTTAGAGCATATTGTCTACGGTTAATAGGAAATATTGTCATCACCACTGGGTTGATAATGAAACATTAAAATATACCACAGCAATAACTTAGGCATTTGTGTTCCAGTAAATGAACATTGTTTTAATTTTTTCTTAATTTTGTATTGTCTTAGTTTTGTTTTGCATTATTTGTGTATATGATGTTGCTTCTGTTAGGGGCGAACGTGGTGATTGATGCCCCAATACACATTTTTGACACACGCTGTCACAAGATCTTATCTTAAAAAATCACCGTCTAAGAACACTCTTTAATTCAAAGTATTGTAAATTACTTCTACTTAGCACCCTATCAATTAATTATATAGTTAGCCATTGGCATGTTCATTATTGTGTAGACTATAAGTCATCTTTAGGGGAGCAAACATATAAGCCACGGGGGAAGCAATAAGGCAGTTTTGTGCATTCTGAGAGAAGAAAATAGAACTATATCACTGGAAGAAATAGTTGTATCAAACAATGACATATGCCACGGAAGGCAGTGAAAAACGCCCTTTCTGTTGGTCATAGACACTTTTTACGAGAAAAGTTCGTTTTAACAATTTACAAGATCTGAACAGACTTTTTGTCAAATTTCTGTATATTCTGATCTACTTTCTAACACGAAAAGGAATGAGAAGCAGCGATTCTTGCATCGCTACACAAGAAAAACTTTATAACAATTAGCTCTATCGTTGTTGGCATATTTCCTCTGATTCTAAGTTGTGTCTATGTGGCGGAAAACTCACGTATCTTTGCGGGGAAAGCATTTCTCTTTTCGACCTTATATTTTTGAATTGTATTATGTTTTTCGTTGTAATTCATCACATTTCTTAAACACCGAAGAATGAAGAGAAGCAAGACATAAGATAGTTTCATCTTAGCGTCCATATTTACTCTAAACTCATACATATAAAATATATAGAAATTAGAGTTTAGTTGGCCGGTACACGGTGGTGTATATACGATTGAGTCTATGTAAATTTTATAAGCATATATAAGTGTGTACGTAGCACGAACAAATGACACACTATACATATCAGGTGTCCATGGACTTACGGCTTAGAATATCGTCTTGGTTTTTCGATTTACTACTCTACGCTATACATATCAGTTGTGTTTTTTATTTTGTTTAATTGGGGCTGAATATCACTTCAAAAATATTTCTCAAATATCAGGACAAAATACCAAAGGAAAATAACTAAAGCAATAAAACGGGAACATGCAGTGTAAACATAGCACTTTCTAAGGCAACACAATGTATAGCTACTAAGAACATATAAAACATAGAATAAATAAACGTAGATCATCATTTATAAGTTCGTTAATGAATATTTCAGAGTATAACTACGATAAATTATAGAGATTGTCTCCACAATCTAAAAAGACATAACAAGGTATACATTAGCAATGTGAGTACAAAATATATAATTGTGTAAAATGTCAGACAAATTTATGATAAATATAACAAACTTGCCAATGTCCATATAATAATTCAAACTAAACAATGGTATAAATCCAGTTGTTTCATACAGGCATACACATGTGATTAAAATACAACATAAAACATGTTTATGACGTACGTGTAAAACTCTACTTTCTAAATAAACAAAAATAGAGCACTTGGCCTAACGGTATCTTGTGTTTTGTTCTACAACGTCATATATATGTGCAATCTATCCGTTCAGAATTATACGCAAGTGCTTTTTGCATATTCATGGTCACTTTTAAGACTTGATATTATGACATAATTTTTTAAAAGGTGTAAGGGAATATTCTAATAATATGACATGCATAAGATGCTAGAACATCATGTCTATGTTGGGGAACTCTGAATGGTGTCATAATCAACTAAAAGGGAAAGAATATATCTTATTATTCTATTATTTGTAAGAAGTAAATAAATCTTTCATTGTCAGTGTATAAAATAGTAATGATCATAGTCAGCACTCTATAAGCATCGATATATATCACTGGTCACTTTAATTGCTACTTGGTGTTTTACTCATTATTATTTTCAATACTTGACATGAAAAGTGAGTTATTTTTCTGATGGCGACTCTTGACTCTTGCTCCTTTTTAATTGTTGGATAAGGTTACCATACACACGAATGACACGGAGGCATCGCGGCGGGTGACACATGTGTAGCAGGAAACGCTTACCATATCGCGAGCACCTGGTTTCG
>JAUMGZ010212727.1:0-11872 GCA_032359645.1 Pododesmus macrochisma | reverse complement strand
TAACTGGCACAACGTAATGAATCGGGATAAATGACGGCGTACCTCACACACAGCACATGGCCCCTCGAGGGGAAAAAGAGTGTGTGTGTGAGAGAGAGAGAGAGAGAGAGAGAGAGAGAGAGAGAGAGAGTTAAAAACGAGGCTGCATTGATCATGCAAATCCTCGACACACTTTTTTTTACCCAAGAATCCTTTGCTGCAGGTTAACAACATGACGTACTTTCGTAGCAACAACACACGAAGCCAATTTTTAAGCTTACTTTAGGACACGGTTTAGTATTTCGGACCTTTTCAAAGAGTTAATTTGATGGTCAGTTGTCGTTTGTTTACAAATTCTGACAGAAATGTCGGCGATGGCAGACTCGTTTTCTAGAATGTTCAACGTCATATAAGTTCTTCACAACAAAAGTGACGTCATTTTTACACGTCACATAGCACGAGCTATTGAATTATAACAGCAAACATTCAAATGAAATATAAAAAGAATCTCAACCATTTTGTCCAATACGATTATTTGATAGGTCTTTTGAAAATTTAAAGATGTTCTATACCGAAAGTAAGTGAAATAGATTGAGACTGTCCGGCAATGCCCACGTAATAACACAGTGATGAGTTGATATCAGTTTAGGGGGAAGTGAACATAAGGGGCACACAACAAAATATGACCGATTAACGGTCACACAGTAGAAATATAGTGAATTTTATTAATATAGATGCGTTTGTGAGGCAAGGCAGGGCGGGGTGGGGCTGGTGTGAATGTCGTTGAGTGCCCTTCTCCTCTGTATCCGCTAACCTCCCAAACTTCAGTATATGACACTAGCAAATCAATAAAAATGTCTCGTAGTTCACATTTGGTTCAAATGTTTTTTTAATTAAAAACTGACCTTGCAGGAGATGATCATCTGTATCGTGATGATAGCGATAGGGAACCAGACAACTTTGGCCCTGGTGATGTTCAATCTAGAGATGATACCAGGCTATATCAGGTATCTAGTGAAAGAAGGGAGGTAAGTCACAGTTGTACTTATAGCACATAGTTGATATGAAATTATTTATTTATAAATGTATCAGTATCTTATTTGAAAATACCTTTGTCCTGAGGATGTATAATGACTCTTGGGTCCAAATTAGGTTTTACGTTTTGGAGTCAAAGTTCAACACTATAACACATATGTGAACTATTCATATTTTCCATATCTACTCTAAAACAATTGGATCAATTTTAACCAAACTTGATAGGAAACATCCCTAGGGAAAGAAGGTTCTGATTTGTACAAATGATGGGATTTTGCCACCAGGTGGCACCTCTAGGGAGTCAAAAAGAGGGAAATGTTACAAAATTTCAAAAATCTACTCTTCATATACTGGAAGACCGAGGGCTTTATGCTTGCATATGTAGTAATCCTGAGGCACGGATAGAAAAGTTTGTTAAAGGCATAACTCAGGGATAAAAATTTGTTACATAGTTTGGGTCAAAGTTTAACAATATAGCAAAAATGTTGGCTATCCCCTTTTTTACATTTACTCCAAAACTACTGGATCAATTTCACCAAAACTTGTTAGGTAGATTCCCTTGAGGAAGGGGATTTAGATTTATACAAATATAGTTGTTTCAGACATTAGGAGTGTCACAAGGCGATAAAAAAAGAAAGAAAATTGGTGAAATTTAAAAAATCTTGTAATAATTAAATTAGTAGGTATTTTGCTTACGCTTACTGGACAAATTTCAATCAAATTCTACACAAATCATGTTTAAATGCTGGGATGTATGTATAAATAGGCATACATTGGAGAAAATGGACTAAAATTTTGTCCGTCTTGTCTAATTGTTAAAGTTGGACTATTCCAATTTTCAACTTCTTCAAAACCAGTTGACCAATATCAATAACCTTTGGGTATGGAGAATTAATCAAGTTTATTCCTTGTTCAAAAAATAAGTTACGCATATTGAGGTGAAGTGAAGTGTGAAGTGGATTCAGACCATATTATTAAAATGATGAGACCCAGCCTCCTAGGGATGACAACAGGGGACCAAATTTGGGAAATTTGAAACAATTTCAATAATCTTAACAATAGTTAAGAAAGCCAAAAGCTTGCATATGCATTCACCTTGCAGTATGATTAACATTTTTTTAAGGCGTATCTCCTGCCAGGATGTGTAGAATATAAGCAACACATGTCACCGTCAACGTTCAACACTATCAGTATATTGCACATATGTACATGTTCACATTTTTAGACGCCCGCTGATTTTGCGGAAGCATATTGGTGTGGTTTTGTCCATCTGACCGTTCATCAGTTCGTCCGTTTGTCCGTTCATCAGTCCATAAACATGTAGTTTGTCAGGAACTTTTTGACTACAGTATGGCATAGATTTTAATGATACTTCACACAATTATTCCTAGCGATACGTTCTACAGACAGGTTGAATTTCAAGGTCATCAATGTCACCGTTACTGTTGTTAGAAACTTTGTGTATAAAACCTTGTCCACAGCTTTCTGAGTAAAGTGCAAATCAGATTTGGATGATACTTCACACATATGATACTTGCATCAAGTTGTAGAGACCAGTCGAATATATAGGTCATCAAAGTCACCATTTTTATTCTTCAAAATATTTTATATAACACCTTGTCCATGGCTTTCTCTGTAAAATATAAACAGATTTTGATGATACTTCATGCGGATCTTCATCCGATTCGATCGGGTCACAATTGGAAATAAGGCCCTCACGCGAAAAAATATCTTTACCCGAACGTCATCATTTCACCCGATTCTTTAATCCAAGACCCGGAAACGAAATTAATAAGCCCAAGTCTAGTTTTCGTTTATGCATGTTCGCTCTTCGTAATTCATTGTTGTATTGAAAAGAGACATCCGAAAGGGCAGTGCTCACATGTTTTGCTTTTACAGTCGACTGTAAAAATGATTTATGATAAAAGCCCTATGTAAAGTTGTAAATATGTTGTTTCTTAATTGTACGTGTATTTATATATATACATATATATGTATCATTTAAATCTTTCAAAAGAGGTCGGAACTGTCCCTACGCATTATGCCCTGATTTGAAAATCACAAAGAGGGTCATCACCTTGATGTGTATTCTGAGAAGTTGACAGGTATGGGTGTTCCTTCAATCAAGTTCTAGAGACCAGTCGCATTTTTAGGTCATCAAGGTCACCGTTAGTATTTTTTTAATTTGTTTGTATAAAACCTTGTCCGAGGCATTCTGAGTGAAGTACAATCAAGATGTTAATGCTACTTCATACAGTTCTTCTTTGCCTCAAGTTCTAGAGACCCATCGAACTTCAATATCATCAAGGTCACCATTACTATATTTAGAAACATGTTTTAAACCGTGTCCGTGGCTGTCTATGTAAAATACACAGCAGATTTTGATGATACTTCACACTTATGTATTGCATCAACATTTTGTATAAAACCTTGTGTGTGGCTTTTGGAGTGCAAACTGATTTTGATGATACTTCACGCAATTGTTCTTTGCATAAAGTTCTAGAGACCAGTCAAATTTCAAGGTCATCAAGATCACTGTTAGTATGTTACTATTTTTAGAAATATTTTGTATATAACCTTGTCCACAGCTTTCTAGGTTTGCTACTGAACATGTATTGTTTATTGTATCAAACAATTACTCCTTGCATCAATGTTAGGTCTCGATTAGATCTATAAAGACAGCACAGAGACATAGAAAAAAATGCATGTGTCCATGTGAAGAATAAATGGTGAACTAAGCTGTTAGAATTTCAAGATGTACTTGTACTTCTTCACGAACTCGTTTTTCTATTGGACGTATTATGTACCATTTGCGGTACTCTTGTTTTCTTGTAGAAGGTCAAAAGGGCCTGCATAGACTTGGTTGTATGCTGAGTTACACAATCCTAAATATCTTTAAAAAAAAATGATGGTCGTCAGAGTATTCTGTGAGGGTTATTCAAGTAACAAATTGAAGCTCTCAAAATTTTTTTTGTTAAATTTGCCTTAACTGTAGATGTTGCAGTTAATAAATATGCTAGCCTTAATATAAGACGTAGAATTACTAATTTTCTATAAGTTGTTGTGATATTTTGTGAACTTGGTTCCCTAGTTACCAATTTTGCAATATGGCTACTTTCAATCGTCTTCACCTAAGGATGGTTCAACGTTATGTTGAAATAAGTCCTTTAATAGTTCAGAAGTGGAAAAGTTGACATATTTTACTTTTACCCAACAATGCTTGACCTATTTTTTTAACCCAGGGTCATACCTTGAACAAGCTTTATTCTCCGCGCAATGAGGTTAATGCATGAGATATGAGACCTCATAGCTATAGTTCTTCCAACATGACATATTCATTTCACAATTCAGTATTTGTAAGTGACGTTTTATCTCAAATTACTGGTACAAAATCGTTCGATATTTGATGAAACAACTATAATGCACTATGCCCGACGATTTGTAATTCCCAACAATCTCATGCACTATTGACGCCTTCTCGCTGAGCAATAGTATGACAGAACGTGGGAAAAGGCTTATCTGAGGGAAACAATTTATTTTGTCGTTTCGGAACATGCGCATGCGTTTATTTATTTTTTTTTTGGTGACAGTTTTCTTACAGTGGTGTTTATAGCACTTCACAAAATTAACACGGACTATGTTATATCACCCATTACATTTTATAACTATATCATGTTATTACAGTTGGATTACTAATTCAAATTATTCGTATAGTAATGTTCTATAGTATTTGTAGCCGATTAAGTTTGTTTGGCCTTTTTGGAGCTTTTCTGCCAATCAAAATGACCGTTTCTTCAGGCCTTTGGAACGTTTTTAAGGTAAACACAAATGATCAGAAATTAGGTCAAAATATAAATCATACCTTTCCTGAAAAATGTCAGCACTCTGGCAAATTCACTTCTCAACATAATTGCATGATACTTGGTACACTTGCTCAGGTTACCAATAACTTGATCGCGCTTATATTTCAGGGTTCTGTTATATTATAAAAGATCGACAAGCGCCTGTATATTCTTGGTTTATGTGTAGATGCATGTTTTAAAGTAAGATTCTACTTTAATGGTCAATCAATTATTATCTTTGGCTCAAAGAAGCTGCATTGCCAGGAATAATGATCCTATTGCACATTACAAGAGGCCCAAAAAGACATGCTCAGACATGTTTGTGTGCTACACATTCATTGTTATGTATTTGGCTTCTGATCAAGCAACATAAAATATTATCAAAAACCCGTCAATGAATGTAGTTGCTAATGCTAATGCTGCTACATAAGTGTAATGTTCATTCCATTCTCTCACACACAGGCCGTTTTACAATATTCAGTACATTTAACATATTTAAATATGTCATGTTTTAGTCAAATCTTTGTGCGCCCGCTGGGAAATTTGTATCATTTATGATGGCGTGTTCAATGCTGACAGATCAGCAATTAATATGTTCGTACTATAAGTGTTATATATATATATATATATAGAATCTATCTTAAAATCTTGAGATGAGCACATCAAGTCGAAAATAAGTCTCTTTTCCTATATACAAATGTGAAATACTCCTGCTATATTTTTTGCTAATAAGCTGTTCTGAATCCTTATGCAGCAAGACGACTCCAGTGCTGAATCTCCAACGCACAACCTACAAGGCACGACTGAAACCCTGGTCAACAGTGATACACAGCAACACGGTACACATGTCAAATGTAAAAATATTTTTAAAGAAATAAGAATAACAATTAATCAATCAAACATTACATCAGGGATCAGCAGAAGACTGACACTGGAATTTAACACGTCAACCAATAGTTGCTCCTCATTAGAAAATAAAGACATCAACATTGAAAGTGATTTATATAAATTCATTTTTGGGAGAAAAGATCAGCTGAATGGTTTAGAAAAATAAAATCTTATTACATATAACATTTAGTCATATTAAAGTGCAGTGGAGGCGGCCAAACCCAGATTCACACCTTTACTGGCACTCGAATTCACTCCCTACTGTTTTTGGATTCTTCTAGAACTAGATTCCCTGAATCCGGAAACCAGCCCAGTTTTTTTGCAAAGATTCTGTTATTCTTATATTTTTAGGTCATCTGAGCCGAAAGCATGATGGAGTTTTGCATACTTAATCAGGTCAGCAGCCCCTGCCATCCAGAGTTATTGCCCTTTGTTCATAATCTTTATATAGACCATAACTCCTACAATTTTCGCTTGGATAAGTTAGGTTACCCCTTAGGCCTAATTGGACTCTTCTTTGCTCATTCAACGAGATTGCAAACTTTCGAAATTGAATGAAAATTAACAATGAGATCAAACATACAACGAAATAACACAAAAACTATTTTATTGATCAAATGTACACAATATTAATACAAATTACAACTAAAACTAAACGGATTCCAACCATTCCACATTTTTCTTCGTCTGAAGTGGATCCAGTTTGAAGTAGTTCCTCGAAAAAAACACTATTCAAAATGGCGTGATTACTCAAATCTTATATTGTTATTGTTTAATTACAGGTGATTCCAGACCCATTGTCATGGTAACACCACAGCCAGTGCAACGGGTACCTGTAACTCTTGGAATTACCAGACGGACTGAGGCTGTTCCTGTTAGAGGTACCACATCAGTTGGTGTAAGTATTGGTGTTAATTATAACAATTTGCATAGATTCCCATAAAACCAGAATTCCGCACTCAAATTCAGTCCCTAATTACAGTTTTACACTCTGTATATAATAAATAGGTTCTCTTAAAACCGAATTCCTCGAATTCCGGATACCAGCCAAGAATTTTTACCATCAATTTGACTGTACCTGTACGTGTATTTTACATAATACAACACTATTGGTATTATTATGTTGACTGTATCTCTTGTAAAGAAAATATATCGTAAGCCTGCTATGCCAAATTAGTCAATCAGGCTGTTAAAAGACTATGGTGTTATCAAAGTGATATGGGAGGATATTCATGCTTTCAATTAAGGATTTTACCTAAGGAATTATTAAGATTCTCCCTCATCACTTTGGAACCTGACTTATTATTACAGCACACAGCTATAGTAGGATTACGCTATAATTTCTTAACAAATACTATGTGGAAATAGAAATATATAATATATCTATAGCGCAACTTACATGAAGCATAATACTTATTCATATTAAGGGTCTAGGCTAACGCAAAGCACCACAAGTGGGCTAGAAATGGGTTGATGCTAACACATATTACAACATGGAGCATGGATAATTACATTAGTTCAATATATAAAAATAAATAACTGTTTCAAAAACAGTTTATGCAATATTGTAGTCGAATTCCAAATGTAATTGATATGCTTTTGCAACCAAACTGATATCTTATTTAAAATTGATTAAAATAATGGATCTACCATTAATATTACAGTCTGGAGAAGCTATACGTACAGCCGCTGTAGACGTCAGAACTCGAAATTTTCACAGACAAACAACTTCAAGACCCAATGGAGCTCAAGGTAAAGAGACTCGGTAGAGGAGACGGATTTAGTTCTATGTGAAATTCACTTTCGTTCAGTATCCGCTACACTTGATTCTTTTTAAGTAATTACTGCTTCGTACCTTTTGTCGAAAATATCCAATATATATTTGGTGTGAAAACGAAAAAAACGAATTCAGTACATCTGGTTCATCTTACCATCTGCTGGCTGTAAGTTTTGTCACAACTTCAAACTATGCTTGAAAAAGTCCACCAAACCAATTTTGATCAAACTCATTAGTAGGAAGCATCCTTGGAAGTAGAAGATTTAGATGACTAGTCTCTCAGCTGGTGACACAAGGGGCCATATTTCTGTACCGAGCTATATTTAACACGCAAATATCAATATCTGGTCATTGATTGCAAAATTAGAAAATACTTCATTTATTTATTTATTTATATTTACAAAATATATCTGTCTATAAATAATTTTTTGTTTTTAGTCCATCTGGACCAAAGGTGGACTTTTCTCATACAAATCCCGTCCGTCGTCCGTCGTCGTAAACATTTAACATTTTCGACTTATTCTCCTGAACCAATGGACTATTCTTATCCGAACTTTGTAGGAAGTATCCCTAGGGGTAGGGCATTCAGATTGTTCAAATGAAGTGGCTGGGCCACTAGGAGGCAAAAAGGGGGGAAAATTGACAAAACTTCAAAAACCTTCTTCTTATCAACTAGAAGGCCTAGAGCTTAATGTTTTAGTTTGTAGTAACTTTGTAGCAAGGGGAACCAAGTTTGCTCAAGGCGGGACCATGGGGTCAAAAATAGGTTACATGTTTTTGAGTCAAAGTTCAACACTATAGCAAATATGTTAACTTTTCATATTTTCGACTTCTTGTCCAAATTACTGGACTAATTTCATCTAAACTTAGTAGGAAATATCCCTAGGGGAAGGGGATTCAGATTTGTACAAATGAAGGAGCTCAGCCCACAGGGGTGCCACTTTTGGGTCCAAAGGGGGGAAATTTGACAAAATTTCAGAAATCTTCTTCTTATAAACTAGAAGGCCTAGAGCCTAAAGCTTTAGTTTCTTCAAGGCTTGACCCTAGGGTAAAAAATGGTAACACATTTTGAGGTCAAAGTTTAACACTATATATATAGCAAATATGATACTTTTTCACATTTGCGACTTCTTGTCCAACATTACTGGACCAAGTTCATCGAAACTTGGATTATGTCATCCAAAGGGAAGGGGATTCAGATTTGTTCAAATGACGGGGCTAGGTACCCAGGGAGAGTCAATAAGGGGCCTAAATGGGGGAAATTTGATAAAGTTTCAAAAATCTTCTTATAAACTAGAAGGCCTAGTTCGTAATGCTTTGGTTTGTACTAACTTTAGGACATGGAGAACCAACTTTGTTCAAGGAGTGACCCTAGGATAAAATAAATTCAAATGCCAATCCAGATGTACGTTAAAGCCCCATGGGCCTCTTGTTTTTGGTGGAATCCGTCTAAGTTGCTGGTCTACAGCGACTCGGTTTTTTTCGTTTGACAACATGTTTGTCTTCAATGTGCATGCGCATTGTTCAGGTCAGGCCGTGGTTGTATGAATATGGGCGGCTTTGAATTGATTGTTTTCTGTGTACTACAAAACATTCAATAACAGATAAAAAAAAGTGCAGAAATTCGTGAAAGAAACATAAATACGGACATTTCAACGTTGTTTTTCGTTTTTTATTGACGGATACTAAATAGATTATGTAACAACCGCACAGTGTGATGTTTGACGCAAAACTTTAAAAAATCTTCCAGTTCATAGTAGGCTTACAGCTTAATGTTTGATCCTTGGTAAAAAAAATAGTTTACATGATTTTGGGCCATAGGTCAATTGGACATAGCAATTAGATTACTTTTAACATGTTCCACCTCCCCACCGAAACAAGGGGATCAAGCTCAAATAAATTTGGCAACAAACATTCTTATGGTGAGAGGGTTTAGATTTGTTCAAATGGTTTGTCTCTCTAAGCAGGCGATGTCACTTGGATAAGCATATTAGTTTGTACTATATAACCTAGTGTTATTCCTGCGTAAAAGGTTTAATATATGAGCAGCAAACCTAGGCTCAGTGACCAAGTCATTGACAATAGTTTACCCCGATCAATATTGTAATTAAGTATTGCAGTTAAGTGCACATCAGTATATTTTCTCTAGTTTCATAAGAACCTTGATATGTGATCCTCAGACAGACATAGACTTATTGCATGCTCTGCTGTCATATTGTGTCAGATATCTCTAATATGTGCATGTAATGTTCCCTTTCATAATCAAACAGTAGCTGAGGTATAAGTACATGTATTTCACAAAATTCCTTTTTTTCATTCTTTTAGAATTGATAAGCTTTAGCCAAGTTAACAAACAAAGATAATGTATCAAAATTTCTTACACTTTGCTAAAAAATGAAAGGAAATTAAGAAATGTAAAGCTGAAATTAGAATTTGTTCTTCTTATTAAGAATGTGCAAGAAGTAGTTTGTAGCAAATTGTAGAACGTATATAACATTCTTTAACAACGAGTAATTCTAAAAGATTCCTTCAAAACTTGTTCTACTCAGAAATAAATTCTGGCAACAAATTGTCAATTATTAGTGACTTCTAACAATTTATGAAATGAAAGAATCTTTTGACTTAATTATGTTGTATTATCTATACTTCACAGGTCATCTTACTGGTATGTGCTGCTGTTGTAACATTTGTGGAATAAAATGGGTACTGATTCAATGCGGACATTGTTATTGTACACAGTGTCTTAACTGTTTGTATGTCTACAGGTTTTGCAAAGTCTGCTATAATGCAGATTTAACAATCCATCCTGCAAGATTATCATAAAAAAAACTTAATTAGGTGGTTTTGACTGGTCAATAATTGTGTATGAAGCTTGACGGTGACTAATCATAGAGCAAAACCAAATGAAATTGAAACAATTTTGATGAACATGCACTTAATTTGTTTTTACTTTCATGTTGCATTAAATGATAAAAAAAACAACACTTTATAAAATGAAATCCATCCTTTGCAAATATATATGTTTTGAGTAACCAAAAATAGCACTAGGCATACTTACCTTGTTTATGATATATAACTAAGCAATGTAGTTATGGATGAATGATGATAATAAGCACAAGTAACGTTATACAATCAATGATCGTGCAAATTGTAAATATGTTTGTGTAATGTATTGTAACTACTTTATCAAATCAAAGTTCAAACACAGCTTTATATAAAGTTTTTATGTTGTTGTTGCATAAATGTGAACTTGTGGGATGAAATGCATGATTTAAACAAATCAGGTGTGAATTTGTCTGATAAATATTTCGTCACTTAAATACTGTCAGGTGAGAAAAAAGTTCATGTCGACTAATTGTAAATGCTTTGATGAAATGGTTATTTTGTATGAATATTATTTAATCATTTGGTAAAACCTATGTTATATACATGTTTAGTAATCCTAGTGTTGTTCAGATATGGTGTCATATTTAAGATAAATTCTTTTTACATTTTGTGGAATTAAATCCAATGATGTAATGTAAAGTGTGTGAGACCATGTATTTGTTACATATACTGTTAGTAAGGGGAAGTGGTGTTTCAGTTCACTGACTGAAAACTTGTGAGTTTGAGTTGCGCTGGCAGCAGTTAATTATTGCTGTTGTATCCTTGAACAACACAATTTAATTCTGTTGAATAAATCAACCTAACCTAGAGTGGAGTATGAAAGGGTTTTGATTAAATATTATGGCATTTGCTTTATAATGGCACTATAGATGTAGCATTTGAAATATGATCCCATAGCAAAGCAGAATACCACATACACTATAGACGTTGGCTGATATCTGGGGTAAAATAAATGTTTGTACCTCACTGCCAAAAACAAAATGGGTAGCTTTGAGGCATCTCAACTCGGATTAGTAGGACAATGATTGTAGGCCTAAATGAATTCAACTCAATCAAACTTTCTTTAACTATGCACATATGTATGCCTCAGCAAATTTGTTCTTCCCCCCCTCCCAATTTTCTTTATATATTGAACGTCTGTCATTTGATCACGTACACACCCTCACATATTTCGTTATGTTCATATTGGAATAGATTTTAATTTAATCATAGTTTTAATGTAACACAATTGTGATATAATCTTTACTTATGGTGTATTATTACATTTCCATTTTAATATAAATGCATAATAATTTCTTATCTTTCTATTATAAACATATCTTATGTAATACTCATTGTTTAGCACTACAAAACATTATTGCCTAATCATTCCTTAGTAATAAACTTCCATTTCATCCAAAACTGTTTCTTTTGTGTTCTTTTATTATTCCCGCGCTTTCGAAGAAAAGCGGGAATATTGTGATCG
>JAUMGZ010212705.1:0-11873 GCA_032359645.1 Pododesmus macrochisma | reverse complement strand
TGTGCAAGTTGATACTTTCAGAACATTTAAAAAGTTGTACTCTTGTATCCTAGCCTATAAAATTAAAATGTTACACAGCAAATATGGAACATGCCTGCCTTCAAGTACAAATTGAAAAATATACATGTGTACAGGATGAGTGGTTCTTAGCTTTAATTAGCACATACATTTTATATATTAATAGTTTATTATCTTTAAGAATACATGAAATTTGGCCAGTGGAAAGGCTCCAAGACTCCCTGCCTCATCTGTTATGATACCCTAGTTAAGGCCATGACAGCATGTGATATTTTTCAAAGAAATGTTTGTCTTGAATGAAGGAAGGGTATCTTAATCACTTTTCTGACTGTTCTCTTTGAGAGTGGCAAGTCATTATTGATATAATTCCTACTGATTCTTTATAATTAAGTACACAAGTGATACCTGTATTTTCCCTGGAGTTGGTTTTAGCCCCTCCACTGTTGGTAAGGTGGATGGTGTCTAACTGTGGGGTCCCTGTTCTATCACCACGTAGTGTTCTCGGAGAGCTAGTTGTGCGAAGTGAGATCTGCTCACCATTGTGACATGAAGGGCGAGTTTTGCGGGCTCTAATGACGTCACTGTCTAGGTCTGATCGCTTCATGGTGGAAACATTATATTCTTTAGCTGGCTGAAAATAGGCAAGATAATCTTCAGTTTTAAAACTTTAACTAGAAGGATGTACAAGGCTAACAAGTAATGCACCCCACATCATTCAAGAGTTTAGACAGGGGTAGACAATTTATTTTAGAATTTTCTTTATGAAATTCATTTTTAAAGCAAATGATGCATTGCCAAATAAAACAAGAATTCCGAGGAATGATATGTCTCGCCTTGTCAGCTTTGAACACCAATGCACATATGGGAGAAAAAACAGTTCAATATAAAGATGAGACAATTACTTTCTGAGAAATAGACTGAAAATGAAAACTTAACGTTGGAGCTAAATCCAGCATCAAAGTCAATGGACCACGAAATATAGGTCATAATCAGCATCTGCAGTTTATTATGTGATGCATAGTCTTTGATATAACTATGATCCAAGTATGAATGCCCTAGCACTTGTACTTTCTGAAAAAATAGACTGAAAATGAAAACTTAACGCTGGAGCTAAATCCAGCATCAAAGTCAATGAACTATGAAATATAGGTCCTAATCAGCATCTGTAGTATAAATAAGATGCATGGTCATAGATGTAACTATGATCCAAGTATGAATGCCCTAGCAATTGTACTTTTTTTGTGACATAGTCTAAAAACGAAAACTTAACATTGGAGCTAAATCTATTAAATGTTAAAGCTGCCGTCGCCGAAAAAACCAAATCCTTAGTCTCGCTTTCACTCCTTCGTCACAGCGAGACAATTTTTTTAATAAAAACTTGCAATGAAATACATGCTGGTACAACTACTCTTTTGTCTTATAAAAAAATACATACTTCTATATATCACGTTGAACATTAAAGAATATACATACTGGTTTTGGAGCCTTGTTTATACATTTGAGATATTCTTTGTCACCTAAACAATTTCCCATGCTGTTTCCAAAGCTTCTGCAAAAAACAATTGAACATGGTCATTACTCCATAGGAAATTATATATACATGTACCTAGCAAATACAGTGATTACTCTGGGAATTTCGTTTGAGGAGATATAAAGTTTCATATCAAAAATGAAGATGAGACATTTTCATGATATGGCGAGAAATACATTACTTCTATCTGGGACATGTCACATTTCAATTGGATATATAATCACGATTAGACAAGATTTTTGTTGTTGAAAATGCCTAAATCTTGCCCCGTATTGATTCTTGCATATTTAACATGCGTATAAAGCTAAACAAAAAGTAACAATTAAGTTGTAAGTGTCAAGTTGATCCTTATAATGGGATATTTTTATATGTACAAAACTGAGTGTTTCCTTCAGAATATATGTGGCTGCTTTAAACAAACTTGATTGTCGTACAAGCACTCATTAATACATGTTAATGTATAAGAACTATGTGTACAAACTTGAGTGCTCGCTTTAGACCATCTGTTACTGCTTCTTTGCGAGCCTTCTCTAGTGACAATGCTTTAGACTTCATTCCTTCACTCACACCATATCCAACATCTTCATGGAAAACTCCATCCTACAACATATTCAATGCATAAAGTCCATTATTCTACTATTATATTCATAGAATTATATCTGTTATAAAACAGGAGAAAAAACGGGTCCTAATGTTTGCATATGTTAAACTATAGAATGTACTCTTCAACATATCAATGACAAGAAGTAAGGTACATACCTTTAACTGAACTTTAACAAATGCACTGACACCCACATAGTATCTGCTATTATAATGGTCAACAAAATCTGAAAATATTAACAATACACAAAATATCATGATCAGATCCAGAAAAAATACCTAATATATTAAAACAATAGAGCCTATCAAGTGAGTTTTTTACCAGGTCCAGAAGGTCCCAAATTTTCAATTACATGGTTTACCCTTGAGGGGCTCAAAATGCACCAAAATCAATATAACTTGTCACTGTCACTGGAGGAAGATTAATATCCCCCACTTGTGGTCATCAAGTTTAATCAATATGATTCTTTGTTACATCATGGGAAACATTCTTTCCAAGTTTAGGAGCAATGTAACCTATTAAGCAATAGTCATTATTTGAAATGCAAGTTATTATAAACTGGAATATACAATTTATAATAACAGTGACCTTGACCTTTGGATCAAAATATTGACAGGGATCCTTGTTGCATCATGGGTAACCTAACTATCAAGGTTTTTTCATGACCACAACAAATTTTCAAAGTGTTAATTAAAGATCATAACTCACAGTTTATACAGACTGGAATATTCTTGTGTCATGTATATATAAACATCAAATCTTGCATCATGCCAACTTCAAGGCAGTTAGAGAAATCATTAAGGAGGAGTTACAATGACAATGCAGGCCATATTCAAGAGAATTAAATTTTTGAAATACTAGTAGCAATGGGTCATAACTTTGTAAAAATTAAAACCAACAGAGCAGAACATCCTGACTTCAGGCACATCTATGTATCAATGACTTGCATTGTACCAAGCTTCAAGAAAATTAGACAAATTGTTATGGAAGAATTCAGATGCCAAGGTAGGCTCATGTTCAAAAGCATCAAATTTACAGAACATCCTGGCTTCATGCACATCTATGTATCAATGACTTGCATTGTACCAAGCTTTCAGAAAATTCATGTTCAAAAGCATCAAATTTACTAAGTGTCAAAGAGAAATTACTCTAATTATAGAAATCAACAGACTGGAACATCTCTGATTCATGTACATCAACGTATCATGGTCTTTTTTATTACTTGGTCCGGGATAAAGCATTGGTTGGATAAGATTTCTGGACAGACAGACATGATTATGTCTGTACCCCTCCACAAACCAAATTCATTTGCTGAGGATATGATAAGCAATAAAAAGTTTAAATACTAGGACTGTAAAACATTTAAAATTTTCAAATTACCAACTGTCTGATTTGTTATTGTATGTGACCATCCATTGAATCCAAACATCTCATTGGCCAAATTGATCAGTCTCCATCCTTCTACATAAGCGACCTACAATAAGATAAAGTGTTGAATACAGTAAATAAGAGATTGACTCTTTGTTTATATCAATAATCTTTTTTCTTATATTTCGTTGGACAATTGTTTGATTTTTCCATCCCTTGTCTAACTTACCAGTTAAATCTCATATGTATTGTACTGCAATAAAGATAACTTTGATATAATAAAAGTGAAGATTGTTTCAATAGCATGACTTGGATGTTTTAGATAAAATATTGAGTCAAGTTCTATAGCATACCGTTATAGTTTTTCATAATGATGTTTGATGATCCAGTTTATAGCAAATTGATTCAGAGCTGAACGGTTCTACAGGTTCTCCTGAAATGTTGGACTATCATGAAGCCCTTTCTGCCACTTTGTTCCATTTCTTTAACTTAAATTTGTATATATTCTGTTACAAATCTAGATTTAACACAAACATACACACCCTCTGTCCCCCTGCTCCAGCTCTCTGACTAATGAATTCTGGTCCGAGCCGTTGTCTTAGGGCCTTTTGGACGGCTTCATGTTCCTCTTGAGAGAAGTTAGTCTGTGAATTATTTAACATGGCAATCAGTTTATATATAACTAACAAATCAATACACATCATTACATCATAATATTATGCTTACAGGTATCAGTTATGTGTTGTATTCATTTCTGACATAAATCACTGCTATTTAAAAACTAATACCCATATATATATGAATAAGGAAAATATAAACATTTTTACTATAAATAATAAATATAAGTTATCAAACCCTCACTGTACATCTGCAAATGTTCAGTGTAATCAATCTCCATTTCACGATATTTCCCTATTTAACCCTACTGAGAAACACTGCCTGAAATAAAATATCTGAAAGTGAAGGTCTAATATAGCTATCAAGGGTGTTTATAAGTGAATACATCTATATTGAGATGTGTCCGTACCACATTACCAGTCACGATTAAGCCATGGACCATAGATCTAGACGATACAGTCATATTTACCTGTGCTGGTATTCAAAATTTGTTTACTTGTCTGTTTGACATTTTGGCTCTTTTACTATAATTATTGTATGTAAGTCATTCAGTTCGACTGTCTGTCTGTATTTTGTTAATAAAATTCCATGTATGTTTTAATGTCACCTTTGCTGATGAGAACTGGGTTGTCCGAAACACATGTCCAGAGGAATATGTTTAAAATTAAAATTCCTATTTTGACTGTGCGCACATCTAAAGTTTGGGCAAGACTATTTTATAGTATTGTTGGGGTGTGGTTTTTGTCCTTCATTACTGTCATGATTTTTACACCCACCCTTCTTTTTTTGCTATAGAGCTCTGATTTATTGAGGTCTTGTCTATTCTAAATTTATTTTCCCCTCCGAGTCCATTGATGACAGTTGATTTGGAACTTGATTTCTGGTCAAGAGCGAGGTCCTCTCCCATTTAGTTGGTCTAGTTCTGACGCCATTTTTAAATGCCAATTTCACTTTGCTAATTCATATTCTTGTGGTGACTTTTTGATGAAGCTATTGTTTGTTCATTAATACCCTTTGTTCAGTTGATCCTATTTCTTCTTGTTTTACAGGTCTATTTGTTGAATGTAAATAAGCCATTAGGCTGTAGTAGTCTGACAGGTATAAATATAGACACATGTGTTGTGTTGTTTGACTGTCAAATGAATGGTCAATTACTATAAAACAATACATAAAACTCCAAATGTAGTACGGCAAAAATATAACAACATAATTATTAATTATATTATTTACTCTTTCTAGTGAAAGAACTCATTACCTCAACTCTTTATTACTTATTATAGTACCAAGGATCTCATGATCAGAGCACATATATACAATTTTCCATGTATTATCATAAAAAGTATAAAAAAGGACAATGAAAATAAGAGACTTGTGCATATTCATAATTATATAATTTAATATTTAGTACGAAACCACTCAGTGCAAACTTATTTTTGTGCGAAACCACCCAGATTCCTTCATTCTGTCACATAATCCCGACACCAAGCTAACCAGTCCTTTGGTTCTCCTACCCAGAAACACTGAGCAGGAAGCGAGAAGATAACCTATTTTTAACGTTCAGGTGTGGCACCGTTAGGATTCGACCCTTGCTTACCAGATCACGAAGGGAATGCTCTATCTCTAAGACAGGACGACGGAAACACGTACTGCGCTGGTTCCAAATGTTGTGGGAGCAAATTATATTGTATGTTACAAAATTTGACTCAAAAACGATGACATAATGTTGTAATTGCCAGTAGCAGGATACTGTAACAAACAACAGTTCCAGCCTATATGCCACCCAGAGTGTCAACACCACAGAAATGTCGTAGTTTGAGCCACTTGGGATCTTTGGAGGGTTTTTTTGGTGATTCAGTGGTGGAATATTCTGATGATTTATCATTTACATACAAGAAGAGGGATTGTTTTGTGAGGTTTTAGGCTAAAATTTGAGGATATGGTCAGTTAAAACGTAAATAAATGCGCATCGGTCAACAGTGGACAAAATACCTGGCCAAAGCAAGCTTGTTCTTTGACAGAATTCATGTTGTTTATTATTACACCGGAAACATAATTTCGAAACTCGCGCACTGCTAATATGACTAACCAATCAAATCCCTTTTATACTTTACTAGACTTGCAATAGTTCTAATAAATCTATAGTCAGGTCACCTTCCCCGAAACAGCGTGGCCGTTTGGCATGTAACTACGGTGTCCCGTTGGAGCCATCGCGGCATATAAATTACATTAAGTAACGTCGAAACAACGAAAGTAGATGGTGAAAGGTCAACACAAAGAAACAACTATGGTGAAACATCGTTGTTTCGACTTTTCACCATCGCTGTGTTGACTTTACTTAATTTAATTTATGCCAAAAAACGTACGGCGGCACACCTTTTGTAACACAAGAAGCGATAAAGGGGACCATTTTTACCACGAGATGTACATTTCAGTATATATGAATATGAAACATATAAAAAACACGAAGAAACAATATTTTGTGAAATGTAAGCAAATTGTCATGTGAATAATAACGTGTTCAAAGCGACCAATACAGTTTTGTGTGAAAGCACAGAGCTAAATACGTAAATAAGTATTTAGCTCTGTGGTGAAAGTTAAGGACTAATAAAGTTAAACGTTTCACTCAATTAAAAAGTATGCTTGATATTTTACATATAATAAAACAGATATTTAAATTAATGCCTTTCCATGGTCACCTATCTCTACTAAGAGATCTGTGTCATGGCCATGTGTAGTCAAAAATATAACACATGGTCCAGCACCTCGGGTCAAATATTTTTGACTATACCATGGGAAGGCATTAAATATTTGTGTAATATATCATTATGATATCAAATATAACCAGTGACGTATATACATGTATTCCAATATACATTCCGTAGTATTACATATGTGTTGGTCACAGCAGATCTAAAAGCATTATACGTTTATGGTTACAGTAATGTTAAGAAGCTATAACTGTAGAAGAAATAATTTGTAATTTCAAGAAATGAAACAGGAACCAGTGCCACAGGTCTGTGGCGGTATTTTCCCCGCTTTTCATATAGAGATAAGTTCTCCAACAATTAAGCGGGAAAAATGTCAGACGTAAAACAACTCTTTCAAAGTGTAAACTCCGCTACTTTTAATTATCTTACAACACGAGGAATATTTTATGCAGAAAATTGAAAACTTACAATTTTGTACTTAAGAAATGTATAATACCCAGCCACCAGAGTGGTTTTATTCTTTTCTTTACCTGTACATATTATCTAAAGGATTTTATAGAGAAGAAGTGTTTAATATATGAGATGATAAATAAGGTTGGGATTCCATTGACCGATGTATTCGTTTGTTTGTTTTTATTGGAGTTTCACGTCCCTTAAACTCATGTTTAAGTCATATCTAAACGGTGTCTGCTTATGATAGTGCACACTGATGGCGACATTATAGTACTATCTCACTGGAATTTCACGATTCAAAAACATTAACACACTTCACTCAGTCGCTTATCCTGACACCAAGCCAGGAATACTGAACGCTTAGCAGGGAGCCAGAAGATTGCCTAATGTTATCGACTACCGGAACACGAAGAAAACACTCTACCACTGAGCCATCGCGTCGGTCTATTAATCGATGTAACCACATCATTCTATTCGTTGAATCACATCGTATTTCTTGAAAAGTCTTTCTGTGGTTGTAGGCAAACTCGAATATTGTTTGTGATGTAATGTAGTATTATCGTTAGCGTGTTCCTTGACTATCAGTCCCGCTGATTCAGATGTCATTCCTTCTAACTTGTGATACGTGATTTCAATAAACCTATAATCAGCTTTTCTAGATTTTGGGGCGACAATACGACATATCATAGTATGTTGTTGTATTGTTGCCACAACAGTACTACAAAACTATGGTTGCCCTCCATCACGATAAACCGTTCAGTTTTATCGTGTTGTCGCCGGTTTTTCTGAGTATCATAATATCGATAGTACGGCATTATATTAACTATTATAGTTCGAATTATCTGACTATTACGCCGTTTATTACAATTTTTGGAATTGTTTTTGGTAGCAGCGGCGAATCAGAACCTGTCCCTATATGAAAAAGTGGGGAACATACCGCCAGACCTGTGGCACTGATTTCTTCTCCATCGATCCGACGCAAATTACAAAAATTAAAATCAGCGGTGTAAGCGTAAGATAATTTGGACTATAACAGGCCGACTTGACGACATTCCGGGAATTTCTGTCATCATACTATTGCGTTATTTTGTTGTAAGGCCGTATTGTCGTACTGTGTATTGATTTTGTCTTACTGTCATTAGTGTATCTACGGTCGTTCTGTCGTGATGTTGCCAACGACAGTATTACAACACGACCTGGCATAACGAGAGGTGAATTAATGTCGATGTACGCAGTGGGTCCAGGACAGAGCACGGTAGGATGACCAGGAGTGAAGCCCCCCCCACGTCTGAAATTCAATAATTTTATAGTAATATTTTTTTAATTTGATCCCTCCGAGTTGCTTGTTTACTTACTTGTTGTTGTGTTCAGCCTTGTGTTATTTAAACAAGAACAATGAACATCTTACAGTATAAGGGAAAGATAATAGTTGATAGTACAAAAAGCACTCCTGTGTTTCTGCCACCCCACACACCCCCTCTCTCTCTCTTTCTCTCTTTTCTTTTAGAAAAAGCATGTGTACGCGCGCAGCTGCGTTTTTTGCACAGTGAAAGTAACTCCACTGGTACAGATTGAATTGTTGACACTACACTATAAATACTTCATTGTTCCTTATTGCAGGCATATGTTACCCCGTGTACAGTCTGCGATGACATCTCTGATCGTAGCCTGCGGGTGGGGGATGGAACCCCCCAGAATTTTTTTCTAGGATAAAATGTCAGGCAAATCGGCAAAGATATGTTTGTGACAGAAAAAATAAATGTTTTGCCCCCCCCCCTCCCCCAGACTTATCACAGGCTACGGCCCTGGTGTCTCTCGCTCATTTTAAAACAAACACGCCAAACAAAAGGCATTTTCAATCACAGGTACTTGGGTTAATGTGCATTAGCTCTGTGACAAACACCGGGTTATATGCCCCAATATATATGCATAGAAATTTAATGCGCACTGACCCCAAGTACCTGTGCTTTCAATATAAAGGATTTCGTTGTATATATTAATTTAACAAGATGAGTGGACTCAATGTTGGTTAATGGATACTATTCAATCATCTCCTAAAACACATTTTTATAATAATTTTCAGAATGAAATACACACAGTGATGCATTCCTTTTCGTCTAAAATTAAAGATATTATAAGCGTACACTAAAATTCTATAAAAGTTCTTTGTTACAGAAAGGACGCGCACATTTCTTATTTGCCAACTGCATTCCATACATAGCTGTTGGTCACATGACTTATGTCCAGATCATGTGACTTACAAAGAATTTCAGACATGCGATGCCTATGTCACACGAGTGTATGTTTGTAGAAGTGTGCCTTTATGAACAGTAGAGTAGATCTATTTACCGGTACAGGAAAGTCAGAAATCAGTGGCGAACATTTCACCTTTATTCAGTTGTGTAATATCTGCCGTGTGTTGGTAATTATTTCTGAGGAATGTGAGTTTATTGACTGTATTTACCGTTGAAAGCAGACGTTTATCGATCGCCAGGCAGCGTGTGTGTGTTGACATCTTTGTTTCAGATGGGGCAGAGTTCGGCCGCATGACAAGAAGAATGGAAACGCCACTGGACGTGTTATCACGAGCAGCATCAATGGTAGAAACCAATGGAAACAAAGGTACGTATTATACTTTCTAAAAACATACCAATATTTAAATCTGGTTTTATATATAAGAGGTATTAAAATCAATAAGTGGACTTTATTTAAGTGGGTCAATGGATGCTGAATACCAAGGACAATGATGCAGTCAACGCTGTACAACGTTCAAGTGTCCTGTTGACATGCTTATATTATAACGATGTATTTCTTTTTAAGTTTTATTATTGGGCCCACAAAGCTGTGTATAACATGTTTGCTATCGTCGTTAAAGCGTGAAGTTGTTTCTTTGTTAGAAATTCCTAGCATACCAATTGATTAGGAATAAAGCCAAGGGTATATAAATCAATTTCTGTCTGCTTTAGATATCCTGAATAAAAATCTCATTTTACAGTTACATTTTTTATGAGAATAGAGTTTTCTTAAAATAACACATAGAGAAATATGATAGGAATTTGATATGTTCATCATGTTTGCTATGGATCGATGACCTCAAATTTCTGTTTGGATGGGGTTTGGACCTGTTTGTAAATTTTTGGAATATTTCATTGCTTTTATCCTTTTAATCTTTAATTAAAATTCTCAAATAAGAATCAAGGTCTCTTAGAACTCCGGGAATGTGGCTTTTTTCTTTAAACACCCAATTTATTAGTCTAAATGTACCTTACATATGTTTACACTAATGTTTGTGCATTTTATTTCAGAAAAAATTATATTTTAGTTCAAGGTATTTAATTCAAACTGCATATATATGTTTTGACTTAAAAGCTAATTTAAAAGTATATAATGCTTTTAAATTTTTTGATTATATCATAAAGAAGATTAAAATCTATCAATTCATTGATTTGTTAGAATGCAAGTTGTCAAATATTGTATACCACACTTTTATTTACCAAGCAATGCAGTATTTGTTTGTTTGTCTTACTGCATATTGGTATGTAGTTTTTCAAACTTAAAATGGTTACATGGAGATAGTACTTGATTTTGATTGGATAGGAGTTATGTGATTTAAATAAAGTTTGCTAATTTAACAGTTCAAACTTAATCTGATTGGTTTCATCTAGATACACTTGAGTTTTAAAGTATTATTGCATTGTAAGTTCCTGTTTCCTGTTAATATCCATTTATAAATTTTGTTTTTGGTTAATTTTCTAATTGGAAATTTCTTTTCTTATTGGTTTTAATGCTTATTCAATGAAATTTAATTCATGACTGTTGCAATAATATGCAATAAACTCTGACCTCACTGGCTTATACTTTACTGCTGTTAGATCTATATGATAAAAATGAAAAAGTATGCAAGAACTTTTTGTATTTAACTTTACTTACTGTAAAAATGTGACATGGCTCAAAGGTAGAACATTTGCTAAATGATTCCATAATTGTAGGTGGGGGTTTACATCCCTGCCACGTCAAAAATTTTAAGTCATTAGAATTAGGTAATCTTCTCACTCCCTCCTAGGTGCTCAGCATTTCTGGGTAGGGAAAGGACTGGTTAGCTTGGTGTCAGGGTAATGTGACCAAGTGAAGTATCATTCCATGTGTCTGCAGCATGATAGTTCAGTGAGACAGCACTATAAAGTCACTATTAGTGTGCACTGTCACTTGTAAGCATACACTGTCTTGATATGAACTAGACATGGGTTGCAGGGATATTAAACCCCAATAAAAACAAACGGTACATTTTTTTTGCCTATCAATGCAATATGCCATAATTTCAGGAGACTTATATAAATTAGTTTAATATCATGTTTATACATGTATGCAGCCTATAAAATATGTGCTCTTTAATTACTATACATATATATATATAAACATATTAAAGCTGTAATATTCTCCAAAACGGTACATTTCAATCAACCAAAATCATCTACTAACGTCAAATAAATGCCTACATGTAGATTAGAACAGAAATAACAGTTGCATGGATATAAAATGTGATGTAATCGAGTAAACAATAGATAGAAATCGGGTA
>JAUMGZ010212694.1:0-11874 GCA_032359645.1 Pododesmus macrochisma | reverse complement strand
ACAAACGCTATTGATAAACAAACAATAGCTTCATCAAAAAGTCACCACAAGAACTAACCAGCCAAATGCGACTGTTTTTGCTTGGGTATTAAAACTTATGTCAAACCAACCAAATGGGTGAGAGGACCCCGCCCTCGACCCAAATCCAAGCTCCAAATCAACCGTCATCAACGGACTCGCAGGGGAAAATGAATTTAAAAAAGTATTGTTTGGGTGAAGTTTTGTCCTAAATTAACATCGGGATTTATTCCCACCTTTTTGCTTCCTAGCTTTGAGTTATGTATTATGTAAGTTTTGTTAATTCTAAATACTTTTTCTCTTGAGCGACGGTTGATGACTGCTGATTCGTAGCTAGGCCTAGACTCGAGAACGAGGTTCTCTCATACAGAGACTTGGTTTTTTCCACTTATAGATACCACAGTAGTAAATTCGAAAAACCAAGACGATATGCTAAAGCCGTAAGGAAAACCATGGACGCACACAGAAAAATTAACCAAAAATACATTAATTAACTAAAAATTGAAACATCACGAACTTCTATTAAAAAATCAGAAGTGAAACCTGGTGCTCGCGATATGGTAAGCGTTTCCTGCTACACATGTGTCACCAGCCGTGATGCTTCATTGAACTGTATTAATGACCCATTTCATTTTACAATTTGGTATTTTTCTCTTTCTTTCGTTTGTGACGGTTACATGACCTAGACTGCGCAAAACCACGTTAAATACTGTTGACCCCACTCTGTTTTCTCCCAGTAAGTTTGTATACTGGACTATTGTTTTCCTCTCATTTTCCTCCATCAATTGGTATGTCGGACTCTTGATAATTGGTCTTCCGACTATCTATAATTATTACGGGTTCTACACAATTAAAGGATTCAGTTATTAAACAATAAATTTCGCAAAAACAGTAATGTAAGGAGCGGCACCTTGTGGTAAAAAGTAATTAACGAACGACAACTTTGCAAATATAACAATCAAGGTTGGCTATGTATCATTTGACATTTACTACTCATTATTAAATTCACAACAGAGAGGTGTCGCTACTTGAGTTATTTACGACAGGCCACCTAGCGGTGAAAAGTAATTAACGAACTGCTACTCTAAATCAATTTAGAATCTTCATTGCTACTGTACCAGAGGCATGCCGGAAATTCCAATAGTTTAGGCAGTTAAATACGGCACCTACCGGTGAGCAGTTATTCACGAACGACCACTCTAAATCAATTAACAATGCCGCCAACACTGTATCGCCAAAATGTCAGATATTGGACAGGCAAATAGAAAAGTGCTACAATTCTAAATAGGTAAAGGATTGTATTGGTTTTCTGTCACCGGTTAACCAAAACTCTGGGAAGTGAACAGCCAGAAGGTAACGTGCTATACCAGGGGGTATCGATTTATTGGAAGACATACGTTGGAATTACCGCAAGGCGTGTTATGGTTTAATGGAACAGCATGCATATGCGTGATTTTAAGTATTGACGAAGCCACGAATCGAAAACGTTTGGTGTAACATCGATTGAAAGAATAGCCAATGTTATATATAGATTTCAAACATTATGTGTATATTGATTGTTGGAAGAGCCATTGCGAGTGTCGATTAAAGTATATGTTTGCTGTTAATGAAATGACATTTAACAAATTGTATGTCAATAATCGCGCCTTACTTAATTTACAGATCTATATGTTAACATTTCATCAATATATGGCGCGAGTTTTATTCTTAGTAACTGACGAAGTCGGCACTAAAATGTCGCATGATACAAAGTAGTATGTAAACTAATAAATGTATACTATCAAAATTGAAATTTTGAAAGTCTATACTATTCTTATATTTAAGTTTTGTTATATATTATATTTGCTCTATTTGTGTGTATATATACAGTGGTGACTTCGATTCGCGTTATCTGTATGGTGCAGTAGTATTATAATGACGATAAAAGTAGTTAATACGAAAAACAAAGACGATAGTCTAAAGCTGTAAGTCCATGGACATTGGCAAATAAAAGGAAAACGTTGGACGCACACAGCAAAAACAAGACGATATTCTAAAGCTGTAAGTCCATGGACATTGGCAAACAAAAGGAAAACGTTGGACGCACACAGCAAAAACAAGACGATATTCTAAAGCCGTAAGTCCATGGACATGCGCAAATAAAAGGAAAACGTGGGACGCACACAGCAAAAACAAGACGATATTCTTAAGCCGTAAGTCCATGGACATTGGCAAACAAAACGAAAACGTTGGATACAAGACGATATTCTAAAGCCGTAAGTCCATGGACATTGGCAAACAAAAGGAAAACGTGGGACGCACACAGCAACAACAAGACGATATTCTAAAGCCGTAAGTCCGTGGACATTGGCAAACATAAGGAAAACGTGGAACGCACACAGCAAAAATAACCAAAAAAACCCATTTATTAACCAAAAAAGGAAACATCAAGAACTCGCGACATGGTAAGCGTTTCCTGTTACACTTGTGTCATTTGCCGCAATGCTTCCGTGTCATTCCGGTGTATGTCAACATATTTGCATCTTACAACTACATATGGAATGCAGAAATGTAAATCAGAAATGTATATGAAGTTCAGGAAGAGACAAAATTCTATAACAGCAACTATAATTTGAGATTATAAATTTCGAAAGCCTTTTGGGTTAGAAACTGCTCCAGCCATTTTTCACCGATGTTGCCATAAGAATATGTGTACTAAATGGATACACACTTGCGGCTATCAAACGTTTTCTATTATAACTATTATGTCATGAAGGGGTCTGCATGAAGTTTTATCTAAGTGTTAATTAGAACGGGAATGTATCGATCCAGTTGATACACTCATGCCAACTTCTGATGTGAAAACATGACGAGGAAGTTCATGTAACTGGATGACAACTATAGCATGTCAAATGGTGTAAATTACATCTCTTGTATTATTTAACGACACACCAATATAACTATCACGATGTATTAAAATTATGAAATACTCGAGAACAAGCATCCGCAAAAATAAGGAATCTCGAAAAATAAAAGTCAAAATAGAAATTTTTCAGAACAGACAAATGAACATATAATCCCATGACCATTAAGTTTGAAGCGTACGTAGCAATAACGTCTTTAATACGCATATAGGTACATCCATTGTAATTGCCATCGAGGAGTGATACAGGGGAGTAAAGACACTCAGGTAACGTTGGGAGACAGGACTGGGATTTGTGTCGTCACGGGTAGTGGGTATACATACATATTATTATACCTTATTGATATATCAGTAATGTTTATTGGCCGAAACACATCACGTGCTAAGGCAATGGAACATCATGTTTCCCCGATTCGAAACACAAACTTTTAGAAGAGATATGTGCAATAAACAATTCACTTGACGGGGAAACATGACTTGCTTCTGATGAGCAAATCCTCAGTGTTTTAGAACTCTAGTTGTTGGTTATATCTAAGGTCGGTGAACATCGAATTATATATCTAACATTGTGATGTGTCGAATTTAAATCATACTCAAGAAACATTTAAAGTCAACAAAAACAGTTTGCAATTAAAAGTCGTTTCTGCAAATAATTGGAACACCATAAAAGAAAGAAAGATAAACTATAAGATGTACACAACACTGTAAGATGGACCACCCATACACGAAAGATCAACACAAGTCAACACAATAGGGTGAGATTCACTACGTACGATTACAGACGTACAACTCAAACTATGAAGTAGCAGCTACGGAAATCCAAGACGATATTACAAAACCGCAAGTCCATGAACATTGGAAAATAAAATAAAAGCATGGGACAATTGTTAACTAAAATGAATGACCCAATTTTAGTAAATAGGAAAACTGGAAGATGTTACTATACAAAAATGCAACCTGAATCATGCCTCCAATAAATATGATATTTATAAGAGAAAGGAGCCAGAACTCTGTGTGAATTACCCAGTAAGGTCAAACGGTTCCACACAACAAAATGTAGGTCAACCAGAACCAAACGTACAAGCAACAACAACAACAAAAACATCTGAAAAGTGATACATCATTCAAAATTATAACTTTACAAAGCCATATGGCAGAGCTGTTCAAGAAATAAATATCTTTAGCGTGCATTGGTTCATATTCATTCAACTAAAAGTACATAAAAACTCACGCTTAGCTTTTCCCATTTGATACCCCATTACTAGATGTCAGATGGCAAACTGACACGCAGCAATTACTGACAATTATTGCAATCTTTGATTCTTTTTGGATCATTTTTGCTAATCCTATAATTATTTTTCTATGCAGGTTGGATAAACAGAGACCCATTAGAGAATCCAAATTCACTATTTTGCATGACTGCATGACGATGCAATAATGATTTGATTTATGTTTATACAGACTGCGCGTATGTTACGCTACGATATGGTGCCTTTGGTCTTTGATAACCCTGTATATGATAGCCATTAATATGTCAACCTTATGCATAAAAAGTAAAGTTGACCCTTTGCACCAGATTCGTCAGGATGTACTCCAAATGAAAATAGTCCTAGACCTTTTTTCTACGAAAATAAAATATTTTTAGTGAAAACGTGATTTGCAATCTAAAACTATTCCATTAATTCCATTTATCATTAAAAACAAGTTATATCCGTTAACAGAAATACTTTGAAAACATGAAGAGAGATAGATGGGTAGGAAAGTTTTTTTTGTCCGAATAAGGGTCTTTTTGTGTGGTTAAGTTTGGTTAACAATTACAAATCCATTCTTGTTGTTCTTTGTTCCCTGCCTCTAATTTCATAGACAGAGTTTTATTAACTTTTTATTGCTTTCTAAATACCAATTCCAAATCCCAAATCTCATTTGTCATTTCAGAAATAGGTGCAAACTCATAAAATATAATTGATTGCTCTAATCTGCAGTCACAATCTTTTAAATTAAACATTTATCCTTAAATGATCAATTATTTGTGCAAATATGAATACAAAATTAATTCTAATCGTATATATTACAATGTCTTTCACCTCTAGGCGTGTGAGTTATTGATAAACCACTCGATAATCGCCAAGATAAACAATTATCGCTTTAGATTTCAAATTTTTGTTTTATGTTAATCAGTTTAAACACACGGGTGAATCGAGTGTACTTCCGGTGTATAGGTGAATTCAATATTTAAAATCATTTAAATGCATTTAATCTCCACCAACGGCATCAATTTTCTACCCTGTGTGGTAGATCTGACTACATATGACATTTTCAATGCAATAAATCAAAATATTATGTAAATAGGCGACAATAAATTAGGTAAGAATGCATTGAAAAAGGCGTCACCCGGGGTAAAACGTATTTTTCTATTATACACTATTCCAGCTATGCATTTAAGTCGACATTATGATAAGGTTACGTGAACCTCTATAATAAATAATGGAAAAAGCCCGAGGTTGTCATGTCTTATTTACATTGGAGGATCATTTTATCTGTTTTAAAGCTGAAGACGTCTATTTCGAGAAAATCAAAAGGGTTTCCGGGTAAATCATGCATGTGCTTGGTGTTACATAATTTAGTGAATTCTATTAGATGATGTTTCATTACAGTGTTGGAAAGCTCAGGGAAGGCTTACAGATTACAGGTAAAATGTGCAGCACGCGCTGTACAAGATAAGGGGAGATACGCAGATAATTACTTTCCGGTCTCCATGGTAACACCGGAAGTGCAACATTGGTAATACAATCCAGAAATGGGTTAAGTTATGCAGCCGCGCACCGTACATGAGACATGTTTTATTCAAATTAAACTTGAAATACAGTCAGCACGAGCGTTAACGTAACCGTTAAGAACGGCCATTCACAGCAAGATGGGGGCAATTGTTTGGGAAACACTTTTTTTAAAAAAGAAAAACGTCCAGCAACATTAATAAATAATATTTCAAACAAACATAGTACCATTTTTTGTATTTTCAAAACATTAGTTTTCTTTTTTACTAAAGGTCTATAATAGTGTGAAGTTATCTTCCCCTTAAAACCTCATACATATAATCACGGGACTTTGAACAGTACACGTAATGCTTGATTTTGCCGTAATAATATACCCACTCTTGGTTTTTATCTTTCTATTTTGTATCTCGATGTGAATTGCGAACTCCAAGCAGTGTTAACTTATATAACCCCCATATCTCACAATGTAGAATGTATTTTATGTCCATTTTATCCGTGTCCGGGGTTCGGTTATAAATTATAGCATTATTGTGATTTCCGCCTTTACTAATATCCAACTAATAACTACTCTAGTTCCCGAACACGCTTGTAAGTATTACTAAGTAATGCGAAATATAGCGTGTTCGGAAACCAGACTTGCTAATTATACGATTGTAAGAGTTTGTTTTGTTGGAGAAAATCTAGTGTTAAACTCGTTCAAATACGATACACCACAGATGGTATTTACAGCGACATGAAACAGGCCAAGGTCCTACCATGAATACATATCTACATATCCAGCTTTCATAAATTAATTACGACAATAACGAATTATTGTTAATTAGACCTGGGCCGTACATGATATTAATTATCGGTTCTCAGGGAAGGCTGGATGTTTAATACACATTTATAGACATACGAATTAATAAGCTATACATATCGATCGCGGTATTGATATCCTCTGATGACATATTGGTTCAAGTCAAAACTCCCTGGGCGAGTATCGCTCTCTGATACATGACATTGATAGCTGTGCCTACAGAAAAATGTCACCTCGTTTGCAAGATTGATAGATTCAATCATTTCTATCGGCATGTATTCCCCTTGTTGATATGCCTTTGTTTTATAACTACCGATGGTCTGCTGTTGTGATCTCTGCAGCTGTCACTTCTTTAAAACAGTTGTCTTTTAAAAATGCAAATGCATACTTAAACATGCCTCCAATAAATATTATATTAATAAGAGAAAAGAGCCAATACTCTGTGTGAGACATCTATTGTCTCATATTCCCGGTCTATCCCCGAAGCAGCCGTAATTTATGGACGATTTAAGGAAAATGAATCTTTGAATTGAATTAGAAAAGTAAATATATCTAAAGTTTCTTTGTTTTAATTGTGTGTTCTAAGTAAAAACTAGTATCGTTGGGTATACACGAGGAATAAAAGATAATATTTCTGTACAGAATTCTATAATTATTATAATGCACTGAAGATACTGCAAAGATCCTGAAACAGGCATCTATCGTCTTGTTTATCGATACACACTTACCAACTGAAACGGGCCACCCATGTAAATATATTGTATATAATAAGAAACTGACTGTGTGAGTGTGTCTCATCCCTAGTACAGGTCTGACTAAGAATCTACCCAACAAAGGACGCTCAATGAATTCATGATAAATAAAAGTCAAATAAACAAATGTTAGGGTCAAAAGGAGGGGATAGAAAGTCTTATGGCTGGACAATTTTCACCACAAAATTACAAAGTGCCACTTCCCCGAAGGATTGTTTCTCAAGAAATGTTTAGTTACACTCACGATTAAACAGTTTGACTTTGATTCACGACAATGGTAGCATAGTAAGATGTGTGTTTGTTTAAAGGGTACATTAAGTGTAGTAATAACACATTTTGTTTAACAAACCAAAGACTTAATTGGATCATGAAGTACCACAAAGGAAATCATAGATGGTTAAGATGTGTAAGGTATCAACAATGTTTAGATTCAGAACAAACTTAAACGGACTTGCCAGTAACCATCACTAAAGTCCAAAGTAGCAAATATAATATGGCGCTTTCTGTTTGCATTTTGCGAATAAGGTAGGTACAAGGAAGTACGTCCCACATTGTCCTTTTATTTGCCAATGTCCATAGACTTACGACTTTTGAATATCGTCTTGGTTTATTGTATTTACTACTTTATGCACGAGTTATTAAATGCGGATCGCCAATACACATATAATTCACATACGTAGTTATATAAGACTTGAGTTTACATCGGACACGAGGACACGTCACACATTTTAAAGTTATTGATGTACACTTAACTGCCATTAAAATCGGTTCTTCATGTCAGGTGTGCTTAATGACAATAACTCTTGTTTACTCGTTTCGGATAGAAATTGTTTGTTTTCTTATTATCATTTGCTTGTTTAATAGAAATCGAGAAATATGATTCAGAGGTTGATATCGGTTTTGTTCTAATTGCCCAATGAAACACGTCATTTAAGTGTAAACAACCCTGAAGTGTTCAAACACTGGTGCCAATATTAAGTGTAATATGATCGGAAAATGTCTAAATAAGGATCACGATTGTCACTTATTCGAGACTTGCAAAGTCCTTGAGATGAAATAAGTGTGTGTCAGTTTGTGTATTTTATGACGAACTTCTTCATATCGATTTGAAGTTTACTGATTAAATTCACAAGTGCGCTTTTAATGGTCTCGGCTGATGTCTTGCATTGTTTTGTAAAAGGAAATTGCGGAAGTGCTTAAATATTGACAGAAAAATGGCAAAATAGAAAAGCATAGCAGTAAATGAAAATAGAACCCATATCAAGGTACAAGGATATGCACCTATGAATATAACCGTGAGTGATTGATAGTGATTGCGCACGTGCGAGTGTTCGCACGTTCTTGTACGTCACAATGAAGCTTCCCGCGCATGTGTGATTGCTTTCAGCCTACCTTTGTCTTGATATACGCCTATACACGCAATAGGGTAACAATTTAGTGCTTATATTTATATTTTCAAAACATTCAAATAGAATACCATACATGCTGTGCATGAACTGTTTCAAATTTCCCGCCCTTCGCGGTGTTGTGAACGTTTTAAATGGAATAGCCTGCTACATTTGTTCAAGAGGCAAGCTTTCGTATACAATATAGTGCACTGAAAAAACAATTAAAAAGTAAAACAAATTCCGACTGCATCTCAACATTTATATTCAGTTTTATATTCCTTCTAAATAACTTTTTGCCATAAAATCAAATCTTAAATGGATTGGTTGTTCCTGGCCCCCGTTTCACAAACAATCCCAAGTCTAAGACTTGGGAATACACTTAGGACAGCCCTAAGTAAAGTCTTAGTATATATTTTTGTTTTTTTTTTCATTTAGAAATTAACTTAGGCCTTAGGACTTGACGTATGAATGCATATAAGCAGTCCTTAGTTTAGACCTGTCCTAAGTTTAAGACTGTTTTTAGGCCTAAGTACAAATAAAGACTCTTTGTGAAACGGTTCCTATTCCTAGGAATTGATTTAGGACTAATTACTGATCTAAGTATGTTATAGTACATATACACAAGGAATTGAATTGTCTGTTAATAATCTCAATCAGAAACATTTATTTTAAATGATTCATACAGTACAAGGAGACTTACATACCGAATACGCAATGAAAGGCGAAGCTTTCCAAGGAGAACATAGTTAACCGATATAAACAACTGACCATGTTGGACCTTTGTGTTATAGAATGTCCAACCAATGTCCAGACAATGGCAGACATTAGAGGTCAAACCGGACTCCAAGTTAATTCGGCTGTCTCGGTGTTCTATTCTCGGACATCGATGACAAATGATTTTAATACTGACAACGGTTTTCGTCTGAAACATTAATTACGGAAAAGATATATAACTAATTGATGAACCGGCGACTAGAGTCGTCTTCTCCGGAAAAAGTACCCCGAGAAAATTAGATAATGCTAATTATATTGGTAGCCGTTGTCTTGATTCATCATGTTGTATTGTCTCGCGCGAACTGCGAGCGACTAGACAGACTAATTATCATTAACATTCAAGATTGAAATGATGTTCTACAACAGTAGTAAGAAAGGAGACGAAATAAAAAGACAACTTGCGTTCGGTAATGCTGCACGTGTGTCTTAACGAGTGATTATAATGTGTGCAGGAGTCGAAGACGGAGGAACCTTGTCCAAACGAGTACAGAGAATATGTGCACGAGTCGAAAACGGAGGGAAGCTTGAGTGAAGCTTGTTTGAACGAGTCAAAAGAAAATATGTGCACGAGTCAAAGACGGAGGGAAGCTTGAGTGAACTTGTTTGAACGAGTATAAAGAAAATATGTGCACAAGTCGAAGACGGAGAGAAGCTTGAGTGAAGCTTGAGTGAAGCTTGTTTGAACGAGTAAAAAGAAAATATGTGCACGAGTCAAAGACGGAGGGAAGCTTGAGTGAAGCTTGTTTGAACGAGTAAAAAGAAAATATGTGCACAAGTCGAAGACGGAGAGAAGCTTGAGTGAAGCTTGAGAGAAGCTTGTTTGAACGAGTAAAAAGAAAATATGTGCACGAGTCCCAGACGGAGGGAAGCTTGAGTGAAGCTTGTTTCAACGAGTAAAAAGAATATATGTACACGAGTCGAAGACGGAGGGAAGCTTGACTGAAGCTTGTTTGAACGAGTAAAAAGCAAGTATGAGCACGAGTCGAAGACGGGGGAAGCTTAAATGAAGATTGTCTGATCGAATACAAAGAATATGTGCACGAGTCGCAGACTGACTGAAGCTTGAGTGAAGCTTATTTTTAACGAGTACAAATAATATGTGCACGAGTCACAGCCGGAGAAAAGCTTGTGTGAAGATTGTCTGAAAAAGTCAAAAAAAATAGGTGCACGAATCGCAGACGGAACGAAACTTGAGTGAATCCCATAAATTGTCTTTTACGTCAATGTCAGCATAAGTGCAAGGCATGAAATATATGTTAACGATAAAAAATTGAAAACGTGAAAATGCATTTCTTGTAATTCTTTAGATTATTATTTATTCATTTTAAGTGTGTAGCGTTCTGAGACATTCAATAGTACGCTTCAGCCGCCATGCATATACAGTACAGACTCAATTTATTATAGTAAAATGTACTTTAAATTGTCGCGCCTCACGAACACACTTTTCAAAGGTTTTTTTAGCAAGTAAACATTTGATCATAACACGTATTTTGTTGTAAAGTTGACTTAGCATCAGCATTTCTTGGTATCTAGACATTTACAAGAAAGCGCACAGTTATAATGACGAAATGTCAGTATTAACACTAAATATTTAATGGATATTTTGTTATATTTACCATCGCATGGCAATGCAACTATATATCCCAAACGAATTCAGATGGCATTCATATCGCCTATGAATGCCATCACTCATTGCTAATCGTTTAATTTCTCAATGCTTATCGTTTAGTTTCTCTTATACTCTTACCGTTTAGTTTGTTACATTGGGAGAGCAAATGGTAAATATAAGTATTGAACTGCTAGCGCGCTTAATTAAATTTGCCTTTGTCCAGTTGGCATTCATTCATATCTCCTATGAATACAAACTGAAAGCAGTTCAATGCTTAAATGGTTATACAACTCGTAACACGACTGCATGATGTTGGTTTGTCAATGTCTTTTCTTTTATTCTGGCGAAACCTCTCTTCCCTGCTAAGCGCCATGTTTCACAGGGTAGGAGGAGGACTGGTTGGATCGGTGTCAGGATAATGTGACCTAGTGAAGTATCATGTCAATGTGTCTGCGGCGTGATATGTCAGTGAGACAGCACTATAAAACGCCACAAGGGCGCACTGTCACACTTATTCTTTAAAGTAAAGCATATGCACTAGTGGGTATCAGGTGGTGGCAGCACACATATTCCACTGACACACTTCATTGTCTGCGGCGTGATATGTCAGTGAGACAGCACTATAAAACGCCATAAGGGCGTACTGTCACACTTATTCTTTAAAGTTAAGCATATGCACTAGTGGGTATCAGGTGGTTGCAGCACACATATTCCACTGACACACTTTATTGTTTAACTGGTCGAACATATCAACCAAAAATATTCCATGTTTTCTATTTTTCATGAGGGGCCGCGGTGGCCTAGTGGTTACAGTCGCCGACTTGTAATCATAAGAGCCTTTCACCTCCTAGTTCGATC
>JAUMGZ010212683.1:0-11874 GCA_032359645.1 Pododesmus macrochisma | reverse complement strand
TCCTCAGCTGATACATGTGGTATCAACAGATCTCATGTAAGTCCAGTCCTTGTCTTAGTGGACATTTATAGTAGCTGATGTGTGGATAAGTTGCCTTTCATATGTAAGGGATGTTATTATATCCATGTAGTTGATTACAATGTGATGTTTGATCCTTTATTTTAGTTTTTTTTACCTGAGAAATGTGTATGTTTAAGAGAGAAAAGAAAAACAGTTTTTGTCACTAAGACATGATGGTTACAAAATCAATCTGACACTTATTTGCTTTAGATTATAAATAGAATTTTTAAGTAAAACTACGTAAAAAACTCAGCATAGTTTATCAATTAAAACTTGTAGAATTATCAACATATTTAGAATCACAAGATTCTGTGAGTTTCTTTTTGCAATAAAATTTATAAGAAAGCATTTTCATTTTAAGAATAGTCAAATTCTATAGAAGTTGTCGGCATCTGACTATCAGTTGGTTAGTATACCTGTCTAACTTTGGATTAGAATCATTACTGTATTTTTATACCCCTTGGACTGAATATAACTCAGTAATTTCCTTGGTCAGCTTTAATTATACCCCTGCAATGAAGTTAGGGGGATATACTGGAATCCCTCTGTCTGTCTGTCTGTCTGTCTGTCTGGATGTCTGTCTGTCTGTCTGTCGTTCGCAGTAACTTGTCCGTAAAACTCCTCCTTAACTGAAAGGTGGATTTCATTGAAACTTTTCATGAATGATTGGTATCTTATTAGTTGTGCATCAGCATTTTAATTTGGGTTTTTTGCCCTTTTTTTGATGGAGTTATGCCCCTTTGTGCGAAATACGTGTCCATGCAACCCCTGTGCAGCAATATTTTAATTTCATTGAAGTATAACTCTCAAAAAAAACATAACTTGGCGGAAGCGGGGGTTTTAGTCAGCCATCCTGGCAACAGTTCTAGTTTAGAACATTTTCTTTGCATAAGTGTGTTGTCCCTTTATGTCTATTTCTGTTTTTATTTTGTGAAAACAATTATACCCATGTGTTTCTACATAATAGTATGAATATTAAAGCTACTTCTTAGTGATCTCTATATGTCAAGTTATTATTAAGCATTTTCCATTTAATGGAAGAAATTTCATCAAAACTTTGAATGCTTGTCAGTATAGATGTTTTAATTTGCTATATCTTCATTTGAGCTTTTTATTTTCAGATATCCTACTGTCTTCATACAATCTTAGCTGTGATAAAACGATGCCAATGGCCTCAAGACCCTCAGGTAATTTTGTTCAGAAACTATCTATTAAAGTACATTGTGTATCAAAAATGTTTCCTACCAATGGGATCCTCTATTCCAGGTAAAACGTTTGAGGTATTTATCTATTGTTGTAGATATGATGTATATGCACCATAAATGTGAAAAATGAAGATAAATATGTTCACCCAAACAACAAACCCATGATTAACTACTGAGAATTTTATATATGTATCTCTTTATAACAAGCTTGAAATTTTAATACTTTCATCTCTTACAGTATTTGAAATAGGCACCTAAACCTTATTATCAAAAGTACAAAAGTTTACCTCTATTGCTGTATTGAAACACAATTTGAATTCTCACATATTACAGCAGTTTAAACTGTAATGTACTCATTACCTGTTCTTTATGAAATGCATCAATTATAAGATGGATTATCTGTACAGGAGACATCTGTCACTTTATGAAATGAATGGATTATAAGATGGATTATCTGTATAGGCGACATCTGTCTGTATAGGCGACATCTGTCTCTTTATGAAATGCATCAATTATAAGATGGATTATCTGTACAGGAGACATCTGTCTCTTTATGAAATGAATGGATTATAATATGAATTATCTGTATAGATGACATCTGTCTCTTTATGAAATGAATGGTTTATAATATGGATTATTTTTACAGGTAGCATTACATAATGGATTTGTAATGGGAACAAGTGAAGTTGGTACTCCATTGTACAGGAATCCAGCCACTACACATATCAGCCTCTTCTTGGACAATCTTTTAGCTTTAATCAAGTATGTTTCTTAAGTCAATGATAATACTTTTTTATACATATTTTATCAGTTATCTCGTTCTGTATATGAATTCATGGATGTTTTCTCTTCAAAAAGCATACTTCAATAAATAATTAACATCCATGTCTGCTGATTGATAGCTAGAAAATATCTTTGTGTTAAAAAACAAATTCAATTTTATTTAAATAGTTGTTTAATCATAAGTGCACTGAAGGGCTTAAAAAAGTGTTAAATTTTTTATATATTTATGGGGGAAAATGTTGTTGAATAACAAATTCTTATGATAAATTGAAAATTGTATTTTGTATTTAAGTAGGTCTCTGAAATCAATCAACACTTCAACCTTAGGCCCATGAGTACTAGTACAGTAGTGCTATTACATCTGTCCATTCATGTGCCCCCATGATAGATGCCATTATTACACAATAACTCCTTTATATATAGAAAGTTTGATCAACTTTATGTATTCGCCTTCAGTATAATTCAGCTTTCTTTTGTTTGAAGAGCATAACATATTATACTCTGTATCCACTTATTATGACCAAATGTTTTTGCCGTTCAAGGCTTTACCTTTTACTCGATTGTTTCCAAACTTTGTAACTTTGCTACAAATATAAAATACAAGCTCTATACCAAATTTCAGCAATATCCGTCGTCATTTCTCAATTTTCCTTATTTAAGACTATAGAAAAAAACTGTCCAAAATATCTGAAAATGGCTATATAACTTTCAAGGCTGTTTAAGAATAAGATATATACCGTAGGCAATATCTAAATGGGATGATGGATTATGCTGAAATTTGGTATAGAGCTTGTATTTTATGTGTGTAGCAAAGTTACGAAGTTAGGAAGCAATTGAGTAAGAGGTAAAGCCTTGAACGGCAAAAATAATTGGTTATAATAAGTGGATACGAAGTATAAAAGTGTTTGTTTCATCCTGTATATAACTTTTCTTCTTAATGTTATGTTTTCATCTATTAAACGTTGGTACATACACATTGGTAATCTATAGTGTACATACACATTGGTAATCTATAGTGTACATACACATTGGTAATCTATAGTGTTAGTTAAATAGGTCAACAGATACATTATATTTATAACAAGGTATTACAATGGTTCATTAATTTACTCTGAAATATGTTAGTCAAATTTACTCTACCTTAAGGCAAAATCAAAATGTCAGTATTATTTTCTGTATGGGACTTGGTGTCAATTGGTACAATAAAAGTGTCATCATGTGCCAGTAAAGCAGAAATGTATCCTATAATATTGATTCCATTCCACTGTAATTAGTAAACATCATTTTGATGAATATCTATTTCTGTTGTAGAACAATGAATTGCTGTTGGCAACCAGAATTTTTACAGTTACGACATCCAGGTTTTAACAAAGCTTTTGATCTAATAGAATCAGAGAAGCTCACAATTTTAGGTAAATAATTTTCTACTTTAGCTCATAAGTTAGAACTTATAAAGTACGTAATGTTTAGTTTAAAAAAATATTTGCAACCATTTAATAGAAAATAAGATGTAACAAAAATTTCATTAGAAATAAAATCAGCTATGTTTTAAACCAACTAGATACGATTAATTTGAAATGAGTGAATTGTTTTCTGCAGGTATCCCTCCTCCCTATGTAGACAATACAGGTGATGCTTCCTGTAAACAGCCTCTAGAGAGAATGCAGTTATTTCTCACATCAACTCATGATAACAGGTCAGAGTTATCCTTCTTTCATGTAACTTTCTTGTATCCACTCTCCTATACTTTGATACAGCATATTGGCTGACAAGAGGGCCAAGACCTTGCTTAGAGGATGTTCTTAGACATGAATGTATCTGTCATCATATAATTATTTAAAATTTATAGTTTTGGTGGTAATAAAAAAACAGCCTTTTAATAGATAACTGTTTTTAACTGATTTGTCAAAATACTATAAACTGTTTGCTCACTTGAAATTAATCTGCTGTGAGTTTATTCAATTGACTACATTTGTAGTGTCATATAACACATAGCCACATGTATGTTGACTTATAAAATATAATACATTTTTTTCTACTATTTAACAGTTGTCACATTCTAGGTAATGCTGGTCAGTTTCTTGGTTATGGTTTTTACTCTGCCCCTAATTTGTGTGAGTCACTTCTAAACACAGTATTTATACAGATGGATCATCTACCAGACTACAGAATCAAACCAATCATACGTATCCTTCTTAATATTTAAGGAATTATTTGGTTTTTTTTCTCAAATTATCAATATATGAATTTAATTCTGTTCTGTTGACTAAGAAGGTTAGCTCTACCTATATTATAGTTGACAATATGTTCCTTTGAGGTGGTGGTATGAGATAACAACAACTTTGGTCAATGAAGTATTTAAGTTAGAACTTATGTGTCATTTGAAATGTAAAGAGTTCCAATCCCAGATGTCTGTATACATGACAGTTTAACAGTAAAGCTTCTCAAGGTTTCAAAATTAAATCACTTGTGTCATTTGTATATTTTGTAATTGATATTTTATACAATAATCCAGTTTTAAAACGTAAAAACAAAAGAGAACAGAATTACAAGTTTATTTAAATCATGAAAAGAATGTCTCTGCAAAGGCAAAGAACATATGATTATCTTTTGTTTGTTTCATTGGGGTTTACCGTCCCTTCAACTCATGTCTAGGTCATATTGAGACAGTGTCTGCTTGTGACAGTGCGAACTGATGACTACTTTATAGTGCTGTCTCACTGAAATACCATGCTACTTTGATATTTCACTCGTTCACATTATCCTGATTCCGAGCCAGCCAGTTCTCCTACCCAGTAATGCTGAGCACTTTTTTATTTTAATGTCTTAGGTTTGACACTGCCGGGAATCAAAACTGTGCCAACCGGATAACAAGGCAAATGCTCTTCTTCTGAGCCACAGTACTGGTATGATTATCTTTACACAACACCACACTCAGTACGTGCTGTGGAAGTCAATTGTTAATACAATAGATACCTTAACAGCTATATCAGGTGTATTCATTAAACCCTTTATACAGAACTGTCCAAAAGAACGTTACGTGTCTGCAGTAATTCCTTTATTGACAGCATTATGTCCTTACATGTATCAGGTAAGAAAAATTTATTATGTAGGATATGTAATCCTATCAGGTAATATTAATCTTACTAAGTTACTTATTTACAATTGTAACTTCAGTTAAAAATAGATTTTATTTCATTTTCCTATGGTTGAAGCTAGATGAACAATAACCGTAAGGTTATTCAAGGTATACTTTAACTCAAGTCATAATGTCATCATTTAAAGAATAACATAAGGAAGATTATTTGTAAATTTAAAAACATTATAAAGTTTTCTATTTCAAGTTTATTATCATGTTTTCTTCTTCTTGAAGGTCACTGATAACAAGAGCATTCCATGAATAAAAAAATAGAACAAAACTACGGAAGCCGAGGACAATAATCTTTTTACAACAGAATTTTCATGATTTTTGGTTATGATTTAAAAGACTAATGTCTTTCTCAACTGTCATCATTTCTATTTGGAAAACTTTTCTGTATTATAGTTTTACAAGGATGTACAGTTATTTTTACGAATTAGTTCAAGCAGAGTTGTATTGGTGTCTTGTTTAGATATACTGTTACTTACATTTACAGAGACTTCAAACAAAATGGCAGCAAATTAACCAGAGAATGAGGTAAATAATAAAATGTCTAATAGAATCTAATTAACCAGAGAATAAGGTATACTAATAAATATGTTATTGAATCCAAATAACCAGAAAATATGGTACAGTGTCTGTGCTTTTAGAGTGTACTGTTAAAGCCAAAAATTAAAAAGAAAACTATTGTTTAAATGCAAAATTTGAAATATATCTTGTGAACGAGGAACTACATTGTGTATAATTTAAATGTAATATATATCTTTGTAATGTGATTGCATATAGATGTTAAGTTGCAAAGTGCTACAAATTTTAATCCATTTCTACTGCAGTTTACAACAAGATGAAGACAACATGGAATCACAGGAGATACTGGATGATCAGCTGACATGTTTAGTTACAAGAGAGTATCTGGACCTTCTAGGTAAGTAATTAATGTCATATATCAACCTATATGTAGACATACTATGTAAGTTCATCTAAACCTGCTCTAGCGACCACCTTTATTAAGCGACCAGTTTAAAGCAGTCCCTTACAATTTACTATATGTTTAATCATACATAGTGACCACCTCTCTTCTGCGACTAGCCATCACTAAAAATCAGTCCCATAGTTGAACATCCTCTTTATATAACGACCATGGGACTAATGTCAAATCCCCCATATATTGAAATCTTGAATATCTTGACCTGGTAATTTTATCAAGGTCACAAATTAACAAAACATCTACCGGTACAATTTCTAGATAAGCAGATGTCATTATTAGGTAGCCTGCTATCCACTATCTCTCTAGTAGACATCAGCTGTTTAAAAGTGATTCTCCCTGACAGATTGTTATTGTGCACTCTACCTTAATATTATTCTATTAACTGTAATAGGAGGATCTATAAATAATATAATTCATACCATTTTAGTTACAATTTGCCATTCCCGAAAACCAGTAGAACGAGACACTGAAGGGAAAGCTGTAGAAGACGAAGCTTTAGCATCGCAACCACAAAAGGAGGATTTTCTCAGTGATCTTGGTCAACTCTGTATGAAATCTGAGGTATGCAATTGAAAAATATGGAAAATGTATTATTTTTTATTAAATTTAAGTAAAGAAGAAAAGATTTTAATGAATGACACTACAATTTAATCTTTTGTTTTTGACAATACATTTTTTGTGTAGAAGAATAATTTGATATTTTAGAAGAAATTCCATATGATATTTGGTCTGTTTTATTGTTCTATTTTCACACAACTTTTAAAGAATATGTGTATCTGATTTTTGACAGGCTATTTATCCATCTATATCAATGTGTGTATTCAGTGGTCTATCCTGGAATGATTCATTTACATGTCTTAAAGCTTCATCCATCTGTTTATCTACCATCAAACAGGTAAGTTAGACACCTGCCATCAAACAGGTAAGTTATACACCTGTCATCAAACAGGTAAATTAAACACCTGCCACCAAACAGGTAAATTACTTACCTGCCAACAAACAGGTAAGTTATACACCTGCCATCAAACAGGTAAGTTATACACCTGCCAGCAAAAGGGTAAGCTAAACACCTGCCAGCAAAATATCCCCAAGCTGTTTTTTCCTTGGGGATGGAGGTTATTAATAGAATATATGTTTTATAACTTTTTGATAACTTCCACATTTTTATTTCCCAGGTATCTTAATACCTTATATGGTTATGTTTTTATTTGTAAGTTTCAACTTGTGTTATGTGTGTGATGTATTGCATAATCATTGTTATTTGTATTTGCTGCATTTATGATCTGCATTGGACACTAATAAATGTATAAAAGTTAATGCATGTCATAGTGATAATTTACCTTTCCACATTCGAATAGCCACACCTCTCTCAACATCCAGAAGGACAACTCTACCAAAACTGTCTGTAGTAGCAGCATAGTTATTGTTAGGTGATAAACTGATCTGGTCTGCTTGACGACGCTTGTCTGGCAGGCCAAATCTGTGTAAATAATTCATGATGATGACTGTATATTAGTATCTTTAAAATAACACTTAGCTTGAAAACCTTATTATACACAAGAGGCCAATTAGACTTTCACATTAATCTGGTTGGAACAGTTTTATAATTTTGTTTGTTATTTGATTAGATTATTATAATCATTTATAGTTAAGATTAATTAGAAATAATTTTGTCAGATTTCTTCCTTTTTTATCCCCTAGGGACCAGCTCCACTAATTGAGCATATCTATTATAGTATTGAATTTAAATCCAAAAACATGCACCAACCAAAGATTGTCCCTAGGGTCACACTTTAAATAACTTGGTTCTCAGCGCAAGATATGCTATGGAAATAAATATTTCTAAGTGTAAAAGGGTCATAACTCTAACAAATTTCATGATCAAAAATTTACCCAATGATATGCTCCAGAAACTAGACACACACACACACCCAGGCCCAACCAAGTTTAACGTTCCAAAGTTTGCTTCTTAAGTGAGGTACAACATAGGCATTTGTCTTTCTAATACATTAAGGCAATATGACAGTGAGCAAACTTCTTTTAAAATTAAAAAAAAAAATTCTATGTGTTTTTATCCAGGCTTATTTCTATAGAGCTTTCAATATAAAGCAAAATATGGGAAATCTATCAAGCATCTTTCTTATATTTTATTTTTTGTGAAATTTCAATAAAACATACTGGTACGTTCAATTTTACAAAATGTATGACAATTTTTTTTAATAATGATTATTACCTATATGCTGTTACATGATTTTGAGGTTTCACTTATGATTTTAGTAAATTTTATAGTTGCATTGAGATGGCTTTGTGAAGTTTACTAAATTTCTCAAAAACCTGGATTTTCACAAAAAGTTGACAGTAAATTTTTCTCAAAACCTAGCAAAGTATTTATCAATGAATATTCAATGTACATTGAAAAAATCAAAAAAAAATCTATCAAGTGGTTTTCTCACATGCGTATTGCCTTAACTTCAAACTAAAGAGATGTGGTAGCCTCTATCTTTGGTCCGTCCTGGTTTGTCTTCTAGACTTACTCCAGACTAGGTGAGGTGACAGCCTTTTTCTTTGGTCTATGTTTATTTTCTAGACTTACCTCAGACAAAGAAGAAAACACAACACCATCTTTAGAGTTTATGTTCTATATTTGCATTATATTAAGTGGAGTGACAGGCTCTATCTTTGTTCTTTGTTTACCTCTTAAACACTTACCTAAGGTTAAGAGATGTGGCAGCCTCTATCTTTTGTCTCTGTTTATCTCCTAGACTTACCTCAGGTTTAGAGGAGTAGCAGTCTCTAGCTTTAGTCTCCATTTATCTCCTAGACTTACCTCAGGTTTAGAGGAGTGGCAGCCTCTATCTTTTGTCTCTGTTTATCTCCTAGACTTACCTTAGGTTAAGAGGAGTGACAGACTCTATCTTTAGTCTCTGTTTATCTCCTAGACTTACCTCAGGTTTAGAGGAGTGACAGACTCTATCTTTAGTCCCTGTTTATCTCCTAGACTTACCTCAGGTTTAGAGGAGTGGCAGACTCTATCTTTAGTCCCTGTTTATCTCCTAGACTTACCTCAGGTTTAGAGGAGTGGCAGTCTTTATCTTTAGTCTCTGTTTATCTCCTAGACTTACCTCACATTTAGAGGAGTGGCAGCCTCTATCTTTGGTCTTTGTTTATCTTCCTCTTTTTGTTTATTACCAAATCCCAACCATCCACTAACAATTACATCAAAAACATATTCAAAAATAAAATTGAGTAAAATATACACACTGAGCAATAGGATTTCTGAGAAGCACATTACAAGAAGGTTAAATCTCATGGACTTCCAAATACTGGTTTTATACATGTATATCATTAAATCAATAAATAGAATACTGTCAATGAGAGAGCATTTTTTAAGATAATTAGGGGAATTTATCCATTTTATTAATTTTTTTATTGTTTTTCCTTTAGCAATACAAAATATAAATCAATACACTTTTTGCTCACTCAATTTATTGTAACAAAATATAATTATTTAGTTCTCCTGAATTTGTATCTATAGCTACTTTTATAATTTTTACTATAATATTCATATTGTAGTAAAACATTGACCAATGAGATTTGATTCTGTTGTCTGTCAAACAGGCAGTCACTAGAAGTTTACATTTAATGCTTATATTACTATTCTCCATTTACTATATATTTTCTGCAGTAAATTTCATTTTTTCAAAATAATTATAAAGTATTTTCAAAAGTACTTCTTGTGTTTCTGTCTTCACTATTGTGCGTACATGTACATGAATACATTTATTAATGAACACCATTACTTTACCTTGCAGCAGACATAATGGCCGACTTGAGTTTACTTGCTACAGCATAAGCTACATCAGAAAGAATTGGTTGGGCAGTCCCCTGTAAGTAACCAATATAACAAGGCAATTAGAAACAGAACAAGAAACAAGAGGTATTCCGAAACTCTGTGCCTATCTGACAGGAATCACATTTAACATTATAATAATGGCAATAAGACACTTGAGTAGAAATAAGAGATATTTTGGAACTTTTTAAAGTCTGGAAGCAATCATTGTTTTTTCATGTCAATAAATTCAAAATTTCTTAAAAAATAAACTTGTAGATAGATTGATATGGTGTTATTAAGAATGATCCTGCACACCTTATATATTATTTAAGATGAACATTTTGGAGAAACCATTTATAAACATGTGTTGATCACAATTGTACTTTATACCATGTTAATTTAATCATAGGCCTAAAGCATAATCATATTAAAAATAAGGTTTATGAATGCATAAACCAACAATTCAAGATGAATCTTTGTATAAACTGTGAATTACATAATCAGCATTTAGTGAATGTTTTTAAACCAGTTTATCAAATTTGTCAAAAAAACTATACATATCATAATTTTATATTTTTTCATTCACTAACACATTTCCTCCTATTATCTAAAACTTACATCAATAGCATAGAAGAATCCCACATAATGACCTATTCCTGAGGTCATGTAAACAGAAGCAGCAGGTGGTGTGGGTCTGATGGAGGCATTCTGACCACCAAGTATAGAGGCTGTCTTCATCTGGTCAAATGGATTAGGATTATCCATACCTGTACAAATATACAACAAGAGCACTGCCAATAGTACATTATACGCCCGTAAGCAAGTTATAAAGGACTGTATCCTTGATGGTGAAGATTTGTTAAATAAACACTCCATGGGTTTCCCCTTAATGTTTGTCTCAAAAACACGAATATTCTTGATAGTATCAATGTATGGTACATGTGTGTCATTATCGTTGTTATGAAACTGACTTACTGTCTGCATTTTGGAAATAATTACAGTTTATTTTAAGTTATGGCTATTTTGTTACAAAAACAAAATCTACATAGGAACTAAGTTGTCAATGGCACGCCATCGCATATTCCCGCGCAAATGGCTTGACCCTTTTGCTCCTGTAACCCCTATCTCCCCACCCTGATCACCATATGCTAAAATAATTTCAGGTAAAATGTAGAGCTCAGGATTATGTTTGATTTGATATGCTATAAGACTATATCAAGAATTTGTTTTTGACCCTTATGACCCCAACCCTACTGGCCCTGCCCCTAAAGGTGATAAAAAATCTGAAAGTATTGTTCTCTTCCACATACATACATACATTAACTATGTCCAGAAGTTTCAAGTCCCTATCTGAAACAGTTTAGAAAAAGTTAGTTTTTACCCCTTACCCCCTTAAGTGCCCCTACGCCAACTTCCTGGTCAATGTATGCGAAAATATTTAGCTGTAAAATGTAACACTCATGATAATGTTTGATTTGATATGCTATAAGACTGTATTTGAAATTGACCCCAACCCCTCTGGCCCGGCCCCTAGGGGTCATATCAAAAATCTTAAAGTGTTGTGCACTTCCCCATACATATATCTACTATGTTCCAAAGTTTCAAATTCCCATCTTAAACAGTTAAGAAAAAGTTATTTTACCCCAACCCCTCAAGTGCCCCTACCCCCCTACCCGATCCCTGTATGCTAAAATCATTTGCTGTAAAATGTAACACTCATGATTATGCTTGATTTGATATGCAATAAGACTATATTTTTTTTTTAAAAAAATTTGACCCCATGACCCCACCCCCTCTGGCCCCGCCCCTAGGGGTCATATCAAAAATCCGAAAGTTTTGTGCAATTCTTTACACATATATCTACCAT
>JAUMGZ010212671.1:0-22334 GCA_032359645.1 Pododesmus macrochisma | reverse complement strand
AAAGCTCCAGTTTCTCTGCATATATTACATGTGTATGAAGGCATACAATGTATTTAGTAGGATTTGTGAAGTACACTGCATGTACCATATAAATGTAAGATAAAGCTCCAGTTTCTCTGCATATATTACATGTGTATGAAGGCATACAATGTATTTAGTAAGATTTGTGAAGTACACTGCATGAACCATATAAATGTAAGTTAAAGCTCCAGTTTCTCTGCATATATTACATGTGTATGAAGGCATACAATGTTCTTAGTGCTAAGCATCACACAATGCAATGCTGGCTAGCTGTGTAAATCTGTTAATAGCCTAAGCATGAAACCTGTCTGGGTTTACACTAATTTCTTACCTTACAACAGATATATGTTATGTACTTGTACTATATATATATATATACATATATATATAAGGTGTATTCCAGCACCTGCAGCTTTAAGTTATTCTGTATGACTTTGGAGTTGCAATATTCAAATGTTTGGAAAAATTAAACAAATCACTTTTAAAAGAGTCAATAAAATGTTTTAGAAGTAACACAAGAATTTAACAGGTTCCCGACATTTCGTCAAAAGACACTTTGTCAAATGTCACTTTTGTCTAAAATCCATTTTGTCTTAATACACTGATGTCGAATGTGACATTTCATCTACAATAATTTCAAAGTACGACATTTCGTCGAATAGCTTTTCTTTAAAAACATGAAGCAGATTTGGTCGTCTGACTGATTGAGTTGGTTTTTCTTCCTTTTTTCACATTTTCGACAAAAAAATTCGATTTTTATTCGTTTTTAGATAAATTTTCAACGAAGGGTCCAGTAAACAAAATGTTACATTTGACAAAGTAGGTAAGTAGAAAAAGAGTTCTTTCGACATTTTGTCTAGTCAATGAAGTGTCATTCGAAGAAATGTTGTGAAAATGAATTTAACATGATTGATATTCAATAGATCATTGATTTATCATGAGAATGTTCTCAAATTTATTTTATCTTTAAAAAGAAAAGAAATATAAAACACAATACTGCTGATTGACCAGAGTTTGAAAGGTGCAAACATTTTCATATTACCTGTATATTCTGACAGCTTATCAGACCTCTAAGCCTGGGTAGGTGTATGTACATTTTGTATGTGTGTGTGATGGGGAAGTGTGTGTATAATAACAGGTTTCACTGATCTTATAGCTGGCAAGTTGATGGAAATGACCGAGTTATGCACAATGAAAGGGCAACTAAATACAGCATTCTCGATACAAATGACCTCCATATATAAGTGTTAGTGACCCATACAACAAGGCTCATGTGATGTACACACACAAATGATTTCTGAACGTACAGGAGTTGTCACAACATTTACAACATACAACAATCAAACTTATTGGCATCTCTTTATTCAGATGCATACACAACACAAGTACAATAGGAGAACTTGAGGGGGCATTTCTAAAACTTATAACGTTTGATTAATAGTTGTATTATGTAGCTAAGGTTAAACATTAAAGTTAAAATATACATAATATAGGTATGAGTTATTTATAAATCTTCATACAAAATTCTATTATTGTCACAACACCAAAATGGAGTAGCAACCTTTCATACTTACAATGAAATGTCAGTATGATTTGATTTCAAAGTTATACATATTTAAGTTCATATCTTCCCTCCTTACTTCTTAATAATATTTAGTAATCTAAAATTAATTTGATTATATTAAAGCAAGTCAGAGTTATTCACTGGTAAATACAGATCTATATAACATGTATTTAAATACTAGAGATTATACCAAGGGGAACAACTCCTGTACATTCCCAAATGAAGTATACCTTGACAGAGTTAGATAAATAGGTGTCCTCAAGGTCACGCAGCGGCTTGCTGATCTATATGTACACATATAAATAGTACTGTAGTGATATTAGTTAAAACTTTATTTATCAAAATAAAGTTCTTTTTATTAATCAATCATTCTCGGATGCAGTGAACATGATCATTTTGTGGGATACTAATTGTTCCATCTTATGGTTGAATATCTTTTTAACTTATTAAGGAGGCTGACCATTTTATCCCCCCAGTTTCTTATTTTTTATATTGTTAAATAGCTCCTTGTTTAATATCTTAGAAGAAATACTGGAATATATATATATGTCTGAGCAAATATATGTTTGAGCAAAGGGTCATGACCTATGTATGTCAATATTTCTTTGAAAATCAACATATCATGTATTAAACTGCAAATTGGGTGAAATTAGCTATCAAAAATGTCTATCTAAACGGTAACAAATTTATCCTAAATCAAAAATTGCATTGTATGGTGAGCCTCCTTATGAACTATGTATAATCTATAGAAAAAAGGTAGAACAATTCTTAGAAAATAAACTTGTTTTGGATATAACTAAAGTCTGCATAAATAGTTATAACTTATTTAAATAAATAAACCAACCATACATATATAAAGTATATTTAAATGTTATAGTCAAATTCTTTAAAGCAATTCTTTTAATAAACTGAATTTTTTTCTTAACAACACTGTTAACCATTGAATAAAATCTATTTAACATTAAAACAGCACAATCTTTTAATAACTTTTTATGAATTAATAATCAAACTGTTATTGTGTTAATTAATCTAAATCAGAATGACCTCACCTTCTAAAACAACACTACAAGTCATAAGCAATAAGCCATCCAATAAGTAATGATGAGTGGTTTTATTCCAACAATACAATTCCTATTTTTATTTTATTAAACCACAGAGACAAACAGATCTCAATAACATACATCACAGAGATGTTGAGAGTATTGCCAAATGGAAGTTAAGTAAAACATTCCTTTAAATCGAACCATAAAGATAGAACTGTGACACTGTGTTCACCAGCTCTACACTAAGTCTTACCTTTAGTTTGTTAACACTCTCTGAGTCAATACCAGGAGACATTGAATTGTCTATTTTCTGACAGTGGTAGAAGAAGTTATGAAGATGCTGATCCTGTAACATACAATGATTTAGATGACATCATATATTTCACAAAGTATTGTCAAACAGGAGAATTTCAATATTCTTTTACTGCAGTCTTAAAGTATAAATCTGATTATAATGCTTAACCCATTGACCCTTAAAGTGACATTTGGACTCTCCTAAAACAAAGAATTGCACTGTTAACTGTTAAAATCCAGGAGTGAATGAGTAAAAATGTATATGTCACTTAAAAGTAATGACAAGAGATGTATTTAGATTTGTTTTCCTATCTAAACAAGTTGTGAGAGAACATAATTCAAAACTGGTACAGAAAATTCCACTGGAGACTTAAATCAATATACTGACATGTAAAGGAATTGCTCTCTTTATTTCAATTCTGAATTTCTATCAAGGTGGTGTATTCTATTTTATGTAACCTGTAAAATATTCTGGTGTTCTGGAGTAGCTGAATAACTGACGGATGTACAATATAAATAGCAAATTAATTAAAGAATTCTCTTGTGAGCATTTTCCTATATGCAGAAGTAATCAGCGTAAGATTTCCTTTGATTGACATCCTAAACTTGGGTACAGGCTAAAGCTTTTTATTCTATAAAAGGTAGAATTCATAGTTTGATTGAAAAGTAAAATAAGCATGCTAAGATACACAACTTAAACTAAGCTAATATTAAAGAAATTCTCACCTTTGTATAAACTGTGGATCTCAGGTAAGTTTTCACCTTGAAGATAGGTTTACCACCATCAACAAACTTTATATCTGGAACTGAAGACTGTAAATAAAATAAAATACACTCAATACTTCTGAAACTAAAGACAGCAAGTATCAACACGCACACATGCACGCACATACACACACACAAAAATCTTTGTTCTTCAATCAAAATATATTAAATAGGTTTTTTTTTTAAAAGTTACGGTTATGTGATTGGTGGTATATTTAATGTACGCTCAATGTGACAGATGGTGTATATTTATTTATACTAATTACACCACTTACCTGATCATGTGACAGGTGTATATTTACTTACACTTCTTATACCACCTATGTGGTCATGTGACAGGTAACCGGAGGGCAAGCTTGTGATGACTTGTAAAGTCTGTTCGCCAACAACCACCCTGGAACACAAAATTAAACTTTACAATTACAAAGTACAACCACATATCTACCTCAATAAAAATAATCCTATTTGTTTCTAAAAAGTGTTTTTTTTCATTTGAATCTCATAGTACTTTCATTCGAAAATGTATTTATTCTTGCATAGATTTTGCTTAAAACAATATTGTTTGAAGTCCGAAAGATGTTTCATTTCTAAAATGTCAGCTACAAAAGTTTCATTATAACTGATCTATGTATTTCTGACCAACATTAAATAATTCAGGAAACCTTAAAAGCAGTAAATTTGATAAAAAAAACAACTATTATTTTAAGATGTGACTATACTAGGGTGACTGTTTAGTTGAATGTCTTATTCCATACTGCATGTACTTAACCACAACATTAATCTATGCACAGCCCTATTATTATAATAGAAAAGACAGAAACATCTGCTGTTTTACGTGACAACAGCTTTAAATACAAGTACCTTCCACTTTGTAGTATGGGTAAGACGGCGAAGCCTACAGGGTTTTCTATGTGGTCTCTTTTCTTGCTACTAGAACTCGAGGACTTTGTGGATGATCTTGAACCTTCACAGCTAACATGGTAAAATCTGAATACGACGTGGTGGCGATCTGTCAGCTGTATGGGAAGTGCTATTTTAACCTGTCATGTAAATTAGAAAAAAAGTTTAATTCCGTAAATTTAATTTAAGTACAACTCAATGTGGCAATGGACAATTATTGTACTTCATTCTGAAATATTAGTACATTTTATACAAATGTGCTTGAGGAGTGATTTGATTCAAAAACTCTTCTCTACAGGTTGGTCGTTGGAATTTGGTTGTGGTGTAATATAATTCAAACCAACTCATTTAATTTGAAACACATTCTTTTTATAGTAAAATAAAGCATCCTGATTTTATATTAAAATGTCAACATCAAATTTTCACTTTACCCATTTTTATAATAACAAAATTTACAAACTTAGTTTGAATTGACTGAAGTTCTGTCTAAAGTTCTGTTAACTTTGAAATATATTTATTTACTGAACATTTTAAAAAGAATAGTTATACATATAGCTTTAAAATCTTGTTCCTTTGTATCATTAGAAAACAGCTATGGTATTATTCCTTTGTATGCAAATGTTACTTTATATTGTTTAAGATTAATTCCTAAATGTCTTATATAAGTATCATTCCTAAATGTCTTCTTTAGATATGATTCATTAATGCTTTAATATCATTCATAAATGTCTTGTGTAAGAATCATTCCTATATGCCTTTTCTAAAACACAATATTTTTATCCATTACTTTTCTGTTTCTCGTTCCACATTTTATTGTGATAATGATTACTTGGTTTCTATAAATTAATTCCTGGAAATAACAGCTGATTTGTTTATACCTCTTCTAGATAGTCTGGTGATGTGTGATGATGTAGCACTGCTGTACTTGAAACTGTTGTAAATATTCCAATCTCTGGTCTCCCATAAATACACTGTAAATAAAACAAATACATCATATAGTCCACCATTTTTTTAAGGGGATATCCCTACTGATTTGTTTTTTTAAGATTTACAACCACTGACATATGATCCTAACTCTCATAACACAACAGGCTTATCTCCATTCTAATTCATTGTATCATCACTCCAGGTGTGAGTTTGAAGGTACACTGTACATGTCAGACATTTTGTACAACAAAATAATAAATGGAGTAGACATTGGATGGCTGGTGATTCAGTTACCTGCAGTATATTGCATATTTTACTGCCGCAAACTATGACGTAATAACTATTCAAATTCTGTGTTAAAAATATGATGAGTTGCAATTTTAGGTTTATCATCTCTGCGACAAGCTTTTTTGTATTTAGCGTCTGTTCAACATCTACAAGACACTGTACTGATATCTTACCTTTAATGGTACAGCATGGTCATCATCCGAGTCACGAATCTCAACACAACATGCAATGTTTCTAGCCTTGGGGAATGATTTTTGATGTTCATACTTTAAGTTCACAGGGTACACATATAAATTGTTTATATAAGAATCATAAGTATCACAGAGTTGTCCTTTTTCAGGAACGAATTCCTCTATCTCTACAGCAGGTGGGTCTGGAGGTGGAGTCGGGAATGGTTTGATTGGCACCAGTGAAGACGTAATTGTATCTGTATGAAAAAGTAATAATAAATTATCTAAACTGTTTACTCATTTGTAACAACATTCATACAAAACATTTATCACTTGTCACCAAGGTAATGTTCCTTGTAAGTCGTAATATTTTTTAAGCTGTTGTGTGAGAATACAGCATTAAATCATTATGCATAAGGAAAACTATATTTGAAGTTTTATTTTATATCTTTGTTATGTGATTGGTCAAAATAAAGTTATTTTAAAAGTTAACACCAAAAACAAAACAAAACTGAAGCCTTGTAACTCTCTCAAAGGAAGGATTTTTTAGTCTAGTTTTTGGCATTTAAATCTCTCAAGAAGGATTCCTTCGTTTAGTTTTAGCTGACAATGTTATTCCTGTACAAGTACAGAAGTAAACTCACTTTGTAGATTCTGATCAACACTTAATTTATGTAAACTAATTCTGAACACTCCCGGAATTTCTTGTAACTTTCCTTGCTTTTCTGGTCTGTAAAGAAAGTTGAACACATTTGAGTATCAAAACAGGAATTAACTTCAATAAATAGAACTAATGTAGACTTCCATTCATATTCAAGTTAAATTCACTATCACTTGATGTTTTACTTTAGCATGAGGTCTCCTCAACATATTTCAGGTTTCCTCATAACACTCCTGGTCTCCAACACCTTCAGATACTAAAGGTATGTTGTCCAATAGAAACATTGCTATTAGGGTTATTCCATAATTAATCCTGTGGGGGAGGTGGGAGGTACCTGTTAATTAATATTTTATGGGTGGTGGAGTTCAATCCAGATCTGCCTACCATTCCTTATATCAAATAAGTTTTAATATTTAATGGGTGGTGGATCCTATGAAAAAGTGCCTCACACTACTCCCATATATTAATTCTGGAACAGCCCTTAAACTCAGATTTAATCTGAATGTGTTGTTTCATTATAAATTTATAATGTTATGCAACATTGGCAAAATACCATGATTGTCTTGCATCAAACCAACATGATGCACTCATTTTCTTTTAAAGTTGATCCCAAAATAACAAAATAAAGACACAACAATATGGTTAATTTCCCAAACTTAGGTTTGCACAGACTGAAAAGAACAATTTCTCATGTCCTGAATCCTGATAATAAGGCGGAAAATCAACCACATGACTACAGCACCAATAAAGATTTAAATTTTCTTTACACATATACATAGCTAAAGTAAATAAATTCCGTTAAATTAATTACATATATAAAACTCTTACTTTCTGAGATCTTGTAAATATTTGATGACATCGTCCTCCGACAATTTAGAACTATCATGCCTATATATGCGAAGTTCTGAAGGTCCATAATTTGAGGAAACCAGCTGTCTGCAATTCAAACAACATGACAATGATGAAATTTTTTTATATGATTCATTTGAATTAAATGTCAAATATATTTGATAAGAATTATCAACATTAAGTAAAACTAAAAACTTAAAATAAATTCAATACATGTATAATCTTTTCCATTTATGTAAGGATAACCTTAGATTTTTTTCATTTATCAAGATATGAACAGAAAACAAATATGCATGCTTTATGAGTCACAAATCAGTTCATAAAAAGAATATTTCTTTTCATACCTCAATAAACCAAGAAAAAAATTAAGATCTTCTTTCCTTATAGCTTAATTCAAAGTACAAATACAAAGACATTGCATCAAGAATTTATTTCTTCAACAAACTTTAAGGCAGTAGTAACATTTATTAAGTAAAGGCTAAGTATTGCCCAATTTTTTTTATTGTTATCACATCAAATGTGGCCATGGTGGCAACTACCTACTGTGATAACACATTTTTACTTTCATTGAGGTATGAAAAGAAAATAATTTTGCCATCTTAGCCAATAGGATGTACAGATTCAGTACAAAATCAAATTATTCTTATTTAACAGTGATATTCATTTTCATAAGTTTTGCCTTTCGTAATTTTACTCTCCCTTATTAATTACCTTGCTGACCAACCAAATGGCATTCTGTGATGGCCAATATTATTACAGAACTGTTTCATCTGTTTGTGTACTTTACTAGCCATCTTGCCAGCTTCAGCTGTTTTGAGGTAAGCATCCGTGGCCTGAGATACAGGACCTTGTAAAACTTTCTCTATTCTGGCAAAAAGATACACCTCTGAATGACAGCGGATCACTGAGAAAAGTCCCTGTTACAACAACAAGAAAAATGTTTTTAACAAAAAGCAAGTCTTACCCAACATCTTTTAATTTAGGAATTTGCTATTCTATACTTTTACTAATATTCATATGAAATATATCGCTAAGTTTACTGCTGATAATCTATTTTTATGTAAAAGAATTTTGGGCATAATTCAAAGAGAAAAACGGAATGGAAACCATCAGTGCGAGTAAGACCTACCAGCCAATTCAGATTTTATTTGAAGTAATTTATCTCCCCTTGCCATACCTGTCTATTGGTGTGTCTTAGCCAGTTTTCATCCACTCCTTTTAGTTTTGGAGAAGTAGACTTTCCCTCAACTGTGTGTAATCTATCTGAAGCTTGGAACACCTCTGTTGGTACCATAGCTCTTATTTCAGGTTCATTGGGATCTATGTGGAAGTCCTCAGAGATTTTCCTGCCTTCTTTCACATCATACAAACAAAATGTAATGAAGAATGGTTCGGGCTGTAAAGACAGATGTCCAATTAATTAAGTACTATTCAAGACTTTGATTAAGTTTATTACTTATAATATTTGTTTAAATTAATGTTATTTAAATCACGTTATTTGTGTTATCTTACGCACAACAAGGGCAAAAACTTTTGAAAATGTAAGACTTCCTTTATATCCTAAAAACAGTATATAACAATCCTAAATATAGCATTACAGAGTAAAGAATAACTTATGCAGTCAATATCACTTACATAGTTCATAAAACCATGAACCATGTTTTATTTATGTACGTACATTGCACATCTTATTGCTGCCTTTCATTTCCTCTGCCAAATTTATTTGTAGTTTTAGACGGAAATCAAGCAAGCGTAACATAAATCTCTCTGAGAACTGTTTAGGGAAGACATCTATTTCTTTGTCATTCTCCTCCTCATCCTCCTCATCTGGATTGTATCTCTAAAATACAAGATACAAGTCACTGTTTTATTTAGTTTTATAATACTTAATGCTGATTTCCTATGTATGGAATATATTATGTGAATGTACTAAATTTCAAACACCACTGTCAAAAGAGAAGTAAATTGCAACAAGTTTAAAAATTAACTGTCATTAACTGTCATTGAAGGATCCCTTCATTATAATTGATATTTCAATTAGTTTCATACACTAGAATATATGCACATGTAAATAAGTAATCAAGTGTTCATATTTGTAATATCTCTAATCCTTATAAACTTATTACTTACATTCATATATGGATATACCCTAAACAAATTCTGTCTATTCTCTTGACGATTTTTAGCAGTATTTAAATCTGTTTCCCTTGAATACTGAAATTTAAAAGAAATATGATTACAGTAACATTAATATAACTTCCAAAGTTTCAACTGTTATTGATGAACATAAAGCTTAGTACCATTTTCTAGCACTCGTGATTGAATTCTGACAGCTAATATTATCATTGCTAAGTAGGACACATGCTAACTGTTAATTTGTTTTCCTTCATGGTAACATATCTATATGACTGAACACCCACTTTACTTTTAGAGCTCAAAACTTATAACAGTTTGAATCTTCTTTGTTTGATGTAATAACATCAGAGCTGGTCTTACAGTTAAGTTGTAAACGTCATTCTTGATCACAATAGATTTCAATTATGACATTATTATAGGCAACACAAAAAAATTATTTCATTTTTAGTTACAGGCTCAATCTTGAATAATACAAAACAATTGTTTGTAAAAAGTCAACTTTCTTTCAAAAATTATTATCCCAGTGTTTTTGTGAGTGCATCGTAAGACATGGCCCACAACAAATAAATACTTGAAAAAATGAATACATCAAAGGATCTAGGTATAGTACATATATAACATTCTAGTTACCAATCCATCAGAGTTGAATGAACAAAACCAAGTGATAGGTTTGAAAACTTTTGTGACCTGAATAAAATATTACCTTTTGAAGTTCTGGGTGCATGCTATTCTCTGCTTTCTGTTCACTTCCTTTATCTGGCGTACTTACTTCTTCTGTTAAACACAAAGAAATATAAACATTGACAATGAATTGTTTGTTGCATAACAAATATATTAATATAAGAATGCACACTACGTTTTGATGATATGACCATCTTTGTCCATCGAAACATAGTGTGACTTCTTATATTAATTAACTTTTACAAAGTCTTAAAGACTATTTGTTTATGACATTATAACAAGGTTATAAATGCCTTTTTATGAGGCGAACATCCAGAATTGTCTCCTAAGAGAGTCTACATCCAGATTGTTTTCCCTCAGTGAGGATATTATCCAAAGGGAGTAGCCCAAGAGGAAGCAACTCCTTTCAGGAAAACAGTACTGGATGCAATCCCTTATTTCTCATTTCTTTCTTTCTTACTAATTAGATTAGATTGTGTGTTATATATATATTAAACAATTATGGTCGGTTAGAGAATACAAATATTTGTTAACTGTTACCTGAAGGAGATGGCCTAACAAAAGATTTTATATCTTGTCGCCAGATCCTTTTAATTGATGTGCTTGTATTGTATTGTAAATGAATTCAAGTAACAAATATTGTTTAAACCAATCCCTTTTAATGAAGACGATTCTGGATGTTCACCAAATAAAAAGGCAAATACTGTTTTTATACTAAAACAATATTCTCGAGAAAGTTGTTCACTGAACAAATTAATGTTTCGCACACATGCTGTTGATCAGTAATTTTCTTGCAACAATTTCCCTGTGTCTCATGTCTGAGAGATTGTTTGCCGTCAAAGCAGATTTGTAAGAAAAATTTCTGAATTCTTTCATGTCATATGATCTCCAAATGAACCAATCAAACACAATTGTGTATAAACATACATTAACATTGATAATTCATTATAATAATTACTGTACTGGAAATCATAAAATAGAAGTTTTTTATTGTATGCTAATTTCACACATTTAATAGATAAGTAGCAATGTAGTATCTTTGAATTTTAAAAAAGTAATTAATTATTCAAGATTTGAAAAAATTTCCCCAAGGAATCTAAATATTATGTGAAAGTTATAAGATGTTAATATAGGATGAATTTAAACTTTTAGTTGTTATTATATAATGTACTAATGTGATTGATTCTTTATCATATATTGTTACCTTTGATACGTTCTAGAGACACATTAGATGCAGTCTCAGCAGCATTGATAACTTTATTTATGGCTTGTATCCATTCCATCATGTCAGGCTCACTTTCTGCAGCAAACAAATACAATCCTTTTTCCTGCATCTTCACCTCAAAACAGTATTTTCCTTTCTTTGAATTCTAATAAATGATATACAAAAAGTCATATATATTAATAATGAAACAGTCTCGGTTTCCACAATTGTGTATCATAATTAGAAAGTTCTGATAGCCATCCCTGCCTATATTGCAGTAAGAGTAAACTATGACAGATTGTTTAATTTTCACATAAGAAATTTTCTGCATAATTAGTTTACTAATTCTAACACACAGAATTATAATTTTATTTCATATTTTTCTGGATTATTTTGGGTATTTGGGGAGGGGGGCTTTACATACTTAAATACATATTTTAATTAGAGCCAATTTATGCATACAATTTACTACCTACAGCATTAAATAAGTAAACTTTAACTGATCAGATTGAAGTATTTGCGGAGAAGTGAGGTCTTCTTACAACATAATCCCTCACATTCTACTTCATAGTGAATTTATACAAACTTTGATAAAGATGATACATAGTTTATTGTATAAGTAGTAACCTTCACAGCTTCAGTCGCCAGTTCTAAGTACACCGATCCCTTTGCATCAATTTTCTTTTCATCTTTATAGAACTGTAGGACATAAGTGAAGTCTGTCATCTGTGTCAGTACAAAGAATCTTCTCTTGAATTGCTGAAAGCAGAAACAATTTCATATGAAAGAATATTATTTTATATGTTATTAAAACAACATGTTTGAGAAATAATATTTTAAAACAATATGCACATCCTGTGTATAGTGTCAAACATGCCTGCAAAGATTTATGGTTATGTGACTTAAACTTTATAAGGAGTTGCGTTCACAAGGTTTGATGACACTCTCAACCATTAGAAGGGCCATAACTCTGAGAAAATACTGTACAACAATCAGAATGGCTAAACGATATGCACATCCTCATTATTGTCAAGCATGTCTGTAAAGTCTCATTGTTATGCGACATAGACTTAGAAGGAGTTGCGTTCACAAGGTTTGATTAACTCTTAACCATATTTTCTAAGTTGAGAAGGGCTATAACTCTGAGAAAATACTGTACAACAATCAGAACTGCAAAACAATATGCTCTTCCTCCTATAGTGTCAAGCATGTCTGTAAAGTTTCATTGTTATGTGACTTACTTTAGAAGGAGTTGTGTTCACAAGTAAGTGGGACAGACAGACTGATGGACTGACAGACGGAGTGTAAAACTATAGTTCCCTCCTATAGGACTGGTAGGAAACTTATTACTTTCACATATTTGATGTACACATGTACAGAACAGAAGGACATGGGTATACACAACACTAGACATGGGTATACATAGCACTATGTACTCTGCTCCATTTTTCGTGGCAGGGCATACATAGGCAAACAAATACAGTACAAAGCCAAATACAGTAACACCATTACATCAGTTTGACATTTTTCTTCCATAATACACACACTATTCAAACAGCAATTTTGCAGATAATTTCACCCAGTTGAATGTAAATTCGCCATATCTATGAGCACTCATGTCTGCTATTTTAATACTGGACAGTGTCTTATTGTGCAGCAGACTACATGTACTTCAATATTGAAAGTTGAGTACCCTTGTAAAGCTGATCATGTTTTCCTTGCCGCCATCAGGACCTTTATATAGCCAACCAGATTTAGTGACTGTTGATATCGACCCTCGAGATAGATCCTAGAAATAGAATGTCATCATAATAACATATTTATCAATTTGTTAAAATAATAGAAAGATTCAATATATGAATATTTAAACATGACAAGAAGTTCTGTCTACAAAACCACTAAAAATATCTACTACTCAAATTCCTGTGGAATTGAAAGGAGTCTCATTCATTCTGTGTCAAAAATAGGCAAATTTGCTATGATTAACTTTTCACTGTATATTAGTATTTAACACTCGCTTATTTTAGATCTGACATCAATCATAAATATATATATGATATCATAAGGCTTGTAGAAAAGACCTCAATGAATATGCTATAAAATATAATTCTATTTTTTTTCTGATAATTTTACCTCAAATGTTCAGGAAGTTATAATTAACATTATAATAATATATATCTCACATGTATATCATCTTTTTCTTCTTCTTCAGCATCTATTTCAAACACATGAGCAGGCAGTGGTTGGGTGCTGTCTAAACTGTAACATAACATGACACCAGTGTGTTAACTTAGATGATAAATTGATAACATGAGTATCCACCCAGTGTCATATGTCATATTGAACCACATTGCAGATTAACCCTGGAGTTAATATTTCACTGTGGTAGACTGAACCCCCTATGGTAAAATGATTGTGAACCCCCTCCCCAATTTTCCTGAAAAAATGTACAAAAACACTAGAAACTGTGTTTTTAATATAATGTTTAGCCATTGGACACTGGACATCCAAAATAAGAACACAGATATACATCTACACAGGTTGTTTCCTTTTTGGACAAAAATGAAATTTAATTCTGATGACAAACAGGAAGTATATACACCAGTAGAAAATTCACACAAAACATATCAAATGTCTATATAGTATAAATATTACTGGTAGGTAGAATTTCTACATGAATTCAGTCTTACTGCTTATAGGCCAAAGTTAATAATATGTTTGTTTCCCCTTTACCGACCAATCCACCAAAATTTCCCTCATTGTTTTCGTCAAAATGTTACAAGATGTTCAACGTGCACTACAATTCTTTATGTAACCAACCCACCTTTGAATGTTGGATAGATGGACATATCATTTCCATAAATTTTCTGCTTTCAAACCTTTGGTATTATATTTTCATTTTTAAAAATGTATAGTTTATACAATTTTCTTCCTACCTACCCATCAACAAACTAAACAATATATTAAGGTTGATCTTTCATCTTAAAATTATTATGAAATTAAGAAGTATAAACATGTTGATCTGCGACATATATACAAAACTTGCATTTAGTTGAGCTCAATCCTCTTCTTCATGAATGCATATACCGGTAACCTGACTAAACAAGCAATTACAACAGAACATGTACTTGAACACTGGGCCATTTGAATACAGCCAACAATGACTGTGTATTCCAAATGAAAATACATACATGTACTACATGTATGACAGACTGACTCATTACTACCTAAGTAGTATCAGTAGAAAAATACAATAATAAAATCATGTACACAATAAAACAACAGTAGTTTTACTATACATACTTTGGCAGTTGATGGTAGCTCCCTGAGTACTTTTCGTACTTGAACTTGACCTTGTGACAGCTACCCGTGTACGTCTTGATGCACTCTTGTACCAGGAGGCTTGTGGCTTCCTGTGGTGCTGAGTCTGGGACTGTACTGTGAACTGTACGAATCTTCTTACTAGGGGTTGGTGGCTGAAAAGAATAAGTTATACTTCATCAATTATATTTTTGATATAATTTAAGAGTCTATTTGAATTAAAATATCTAGTACAATGTACAATCTTATGGTAGCTGAAAGCATACAAGTTTTACTATAATAATCTGATATGTCACAGGGTTCTTTTTGTCATCATATGAAACAGCTGGTAAGTTCTTCAAAAAGATCTCTGAAATGTTTTGAAATATTAAAAATCTTAAAAAAAGCAAAAATAAGCAATAATAAGTCCAAAATCATCAATGTAAATGAGTTTCAATTCAAGCTTTATAATGATTACGTTAATTTTTATTTATTTGCTATCAACTCTTTATTACAGCAGCACTTGTCTGCATGGTCTTGCCTTTGGGAGTATTATTTTTAACTTTATACAAGAAATAAATGATACTGAAACAAAATAAATATTTTAATATCAAATGCCACATTTCAACAATCTTCATCTATGAAGACAAATAGTTGTAGTAAATAATTATTACTGTAAATCAGTATGTACGTTTTTTTGCAATCACCCTGGTTACTTACTGGAATGACGACATCATCGTAAGGGAATGTGAGCATCTCTCGTTGGGGATCATTGTGGAGGATTGTCTTGTTCTTTGTAATATACGTCTCATAGTCAACGGGATCTACTGTTTTAGGGCGTTGCTGAAATGATACAAATTGTAAAGAAATGTAACAATATGCAATGATACTTCAATACAAGATTGAAGTCTTAAATGTATTGAACAAGGCATTGCCAGTAAGTCTCATCATTCACAACATTAAACTACAGGCACAAGTCGGCTGAGGGTTTTCTGAGTATGTGAACAACTGTTGGAACATCAGGTTTACCTACATACCTGTTTTACACTACTATAGTGATATGTCTATCTTTTAGGGTGTGATGTGATAAAGAGTAATGTCAACCATGTATTGGTGCGATACGGGAACATACTTTTTTTTATTTGGAACTCCCATTTTGAAATCCCTGTTTTACTTACACCAAGAGAATTATTATTGCATTTAGATGTTTAATTTTCAGTTAAATATAAAAAAAATTGAAGGTATATAATGAATAGAAAAGAACACTTGTTTTGAATTATTTCACCAGACCGCACTCATTTGGTAAAACATACCAAACACAAGTGCAGTTTTGTATAAATATTGGAGTATATATGGTCACCACCTTCATATTGCCAGGTATTAATCTCATATGTTGAATATTTTGTGACTACATTCAGATGATTTAGTTTCTCCCTTGCATTAATTGTGCATGGGTTTTTCTTTTCAATTTAAAATAATTTGTTTGTTGCCAAATAGAATTCTACATTTGTCACTACAAAAGACTTTATAAACCTAAGTAAGAGTTATTTTTGATATGTAAAGGGAGGCAGATTGATTTACACTTCCTCATGATGGTGTGGTAAGATATAAAGATATCAAAAACAAACTTTTTATGTTTCTAAGTTTAATAAAACATACAATGTTTGTTACTAACTAGGTTTGATGTTTACTTAGTAAGCGTTCCTGTAGGAGGTTCACAGGAACATCATACATGTATACTGGGATAGCTTTAAATAATCCCTTCAGGGTATGCTGATTAATGTATAGGCACATCAAGTCAATCAAAACTTTGAAGTATTCAAATCCAGTCAAATCATTTTTTCAAACGTAAATAATGGACTTAACCTTTTAATTTAAATTTGAACCACTTATTTAGATTATTGAAAGATGTGTCGGTGAAACAACACATAATAAACATGTTTAGTCAAGTTTGCTGAAATAATTACCTATATGTTTAATGCTTTTTCTTTCTTGAAACACATTAAATTTGACTTAAGTCTGAAACATGTACATGTATGTATGAAATAGGACAAAATTGAAATTATATTTAAGAAACTATGGCCAATTCAAGGAATTAAATTTGTGTCTATAAAACCAGACAGTCTAGTGACCTCTCTATCAGTATCACAATGGTCTGTTAATCAACAAAGTTAATAAAATTTGACTTAAATCTAAAACATGTATGTATGAAATAGGACAAAATTCAATTTATATTTAAGAAACTATGTCCAATTCAATGAATTAAATTTGTGTCTATAAAACCAGACAGTCTAGTGACCTCTCTATCAGTATTACAATGGTCTGTTGGTCAACAAAGTTATTTGACTTACGGCAAGTCTAAAACATGTATGTATGAAATAGGACAAAATTCAAATTATATCTAAGAAACTACCACCAACTCAATGAAATTGTTTTTATAAAAAAGTCTATAGTGACCAATCTATCAGTATCATAATGGTTTGTTGGTTGACAAAGAACACTTCAACCTGAAGATATTGTACATGAGTATGGAATACCGACTTTTGTATCAGGTGACAACCTATAGTAAATTACAATATGTACTGACGTATCGGGCAATTTTCTCCATTACAACCTGACAGAATTAAATATCACATTTTTGTACGTTTATTGTGTGCATTCTTGACATTCACAGGAACACTAGAAGTTTTATTATCTCTTTCTATCTTTTTCACTTTACTCAAATTCAAGACAACAATCGAGGGCATTGCATGTTCCGAACTTAAGAAAAGATATGTATGTTTTATACTTCAAAGGTCAGGATCTGTGAGCCAACATCCTGTATACTACAATAGACTAAGTTGATACAAAACGTAAATACACAAATGCATGCATACTGAAGCGAAGATGTACAATATCTTATTAGAGTATTTTAAAGTGATTTTACTTCAAACTAAATGTATAGTAGATATATATGTAACATCACTTAAAGCTATAACTTATAATAGCTCTTCATATTAAGTGCATACTTGAATTGGGCATCACGTTATCACTTAAATTCAGACACAAGTGTTCAGAGGTGTATAATAACACTTCCTGATGTAAAATACATGTATATAAAACCTTTTAAATCTGACTTTGTTATATGTAATTTAATAACCATATCAAAAATATAAATATGTCATGAATAAAAATAACTCACAAATGCCCTGTGCTTTTTCCTGGTGATAAATTGCAGCATGGTCCTAAAGACTAGTCACAGAGACATACATGTTCATGTAAAGGTGTAGTAATCACTTTTCCGTGTCAACTATTGTGTAATTACTAATGAGCCCACAGAACTGTGTCAGCATGTAAATAAATACCTTTTGTGGTATGTAGGTATTTTTACACTGGATGAAGAAGAGAAATGTATAGACTGTTCTGTTTGACCTGCATTCGTCATAATTACAAGACAAACACAAGACAGTCAAAATTATAAGACGTTATAAGATGTTTATCTGCCAACTTATTATAACTGATCATAGATTATAGAAGGTGTATGATAGAAAGCTTGATGATGGTCTGACATAATGAAATATCACACTCTGAGTTTGTTCTATAACAACAGGGTGGCTCAGTGACAAAGCATTTATGCTTCATGTTCCAATACAATGTATGTGGGGGTTCAAATCCAGGCCTGGTAACATCAAAAATGTTAAAGTTAGACAATCTTCTCACTCCCTGCTAAGCTCTCAACATTTCTGGGTAGGAGAAGGACTGGTTGGCTTGGTGTCAGGGTTATGTGACCAGTGAAGTATCGTGTCAATGTGTCTGTGGTGTGATATTTCAGTAAGACAGCACTATTAAGTCGCCATCAGTGTGCACTCTCGCAAGCAGACACCGTCTTGATATGTCCTAGACATCATGAGTTGAAGGGATGTTACAGTAAAATAAAGCAAACACCCATTCTATAGACACTTGTTTGTTTGGTTTGTTTTATTGGGGTTTAATGTCCCTTTCAACAGATGTCTTGGTAATATTGAGACAGTGTCTGATGACAAGAGCACACTATAATGTCAACTTTATAGTGTTATCAAACTGAAATGTCATGCCACATACACATTGATATGATACTGCACTCTGTCACATTATCCTGACACTGAGCCAACCAGTCCTTTTACTTCCTAGAATTACTGAGCAGGGAGCAAGATGATCACCTAAAGTTAACATGTTAAGTTTGAGGCAACCAGGAACCCATGACCTACTGCACACAAAGTGAACGCTCTACCAACTTAGCTCCTGCAGCATTATTCTATAGACAAAGTATACTAATAAATAATAGCTATAACTTACGTAGCAAAAGCGTTTTAAAGCAAATTCAGCTTCAACAAAAAAATCACTTGCATCAATGATCAAGTTATTTGTTTAAGAATTGGTGTAATTTTGTATCTAAAACTCAAGTTATTGAAACAATACAATAACCCGAGAACAACCAAAGCTAAAATCGTCAAAAATTGACATTTCCTTTAATCATTATGTATCACACCTATTTTGTAAAAATTTAAATGTTCAAAAAATTAGCTTTCATTTTAAACTATAATTGTAATATTATCCAACAAAACTACCGGTATATATAAATCATTTGGTGATGCAAAAAACTAATACTGTACAGCCACTGAAGGGTTAAAACAGACACATTATATTTATTAAAGACAGGATGATGAACCATTGGCCAGAACCTTACAAAAATGATAGGTAAAATATTATACTTAAACTAAAGTAAAGGTAAATATGAAGACGAAGGCATTACTATGTAAACGAGAGGATGACCTTACATTATCTGTACACAGAACTCACACATTAGTGTTAAAGGCCTCGGGAACTATAATGTAATCAATTTCAGGTGTAAACGTTACTGTAAACATTACTGTAAACATTAGTGTTACATGTGTGTGTGTGTGTGTGTGTTGCTGAACATGACAATTGTTTGTTTGTTTTATGGGGGTCTACTGTCCCTTCAACTCATGTATATGTCATATAGAGACAGTGTCTGCTTGTAACAGTGTGCACCTTTGGTGACTTTATATAGTGCTGTCTCAATGAAATATCATGCCGCAGACAAATTGAAATGATTCTTCGCTCAGTCACGTTATTCTGACACCGAGCCAACCAGTCCTCCTAGATCTCCTACTAAGAAATGCTGAGTGCTCAGCAGGGAGCGAGAAAATTGCCTCATTTTTTTCAGCTTAGGTTTTGACACGGCCTGAACTCAAATCCTGGCCTGGGATTCTAACACCAGCCTACCAGCACCACATTAACTCTCTACCTCTGAGCTTGAGTGACTGCACCAGCGAACACGAGATTTGTAGAATTACTAACTTATACTGATGACATATCTGCATATGTACCTGTATCTGTTTATATATTCATAAGAAAGAAAAATATCTACCATGAAAAACAGTAAAAAGAGATCTTGAGACATGTGTTACATACACTTCAAAGGTAAAATATATAATGATCCATGCTTATATGACTAACCAGTAGAAACTAAACAGCAAATCTATGGACAACTTATGCAACTAAAATCTTTGAAGTGGGTAGGTGAATGTGACCTAGTTTTAAAAGGTACCAGATCAGCTCCTAACACTTGGCCCCTATTTCATACTGAAAAATAATGAGGACAAGCTGTGTCTATGAAATTAATGTAGACTCCCTGGTGCATTGAGGGATCCCTTCAATCTTAAACCATTTTCAAATGTTTTGGTCAACATATACATGTAGATACACCTGATAACTTTAAGGAACCTAATTATCATTCTTCTTAATTCACACAATGTCAACTTATACATACAGTTTTCTCTTAATAGCTAATATAAAGATTAGAATAATTGTATTACATGTAATTCAATTATCATAATAAGACAAAACCTATTTGATGTATTACAGCCTTAATGTGTACCTCAACATACGAAAACACAAAAAATGAAGGTAATCAAAATGTAGTTACCGCAGCTAATCTCAATTCCACGAAAGGCTGGGTCACCATTTGTGCGAGGTACTGCACAGCCATCATGGCAATGTTATAGTCAAATCAAGTTTTATCTACATGTATTTCACAATGCTTTCACTCAAACTGGATATTTTTTTATAACCAGATTGTGATTAAATTCAGTACAATAACACACACACATTGAGAACCTCCTCTCATTTAGGCCACAGGAGTTCTGGAAATTTCAATGAATGCCTTAATTTCAATGTTCAAATCATTTGCTACAACAATTCCACGATCTCACTGTTCCCTAGAAGATCACATATATATCGAATCAAGAACCTCACATCATTTAAAGGCCACAGGAGTTCTGGAAATTTCATGATCAAATTAATGAATGCCTTTTTCACTGTTCATATCAGGTGCTACAATAGTTCCACGATCTTATGTGCTACAATAATTCCACAATCTTATGTGCTACAATAATTCCACGATCTCACTGTTCGGAAAAACACCATGTAATTTTCTCCATATAAATTGGTGTATCCACTATCATTATTTTCTAATTCCAGGACTGCCTAGTCTTTATGCATATTTTATAACGTAATTTATATATTACAATACGTTATGTTACCAGTATTATGTAAGCATTATATTGACAATGTAATTATCAAGAATTACTACACATCCACATTCTCAAACACAAATGCAACATACTACCAAATGTAAAATGTTAAGCATTGCATGTATCTTCCTGTTTATCATTTTAATATTCCATGTTCTTTAAAAAATTAAAATCACGATCTTCCGGCACATTATCTTAATATTACATGTCCTGAACGAGATTAAAATCATGTAGTTGTTTGGTAACATAAGTATTTTTATTGTCTAATACGCAATATAATTCAATATTAAAACTTAACTAGCCAATTATAATTGTTTTAGGTAATACATATTTGATGAAATACAATTACGTGGCAAAGAACTACACCACAGTGATAACCAACTTTTATCTTAACCCACTATGTTTGACAAAATCTGGAACAATCAATCACAGAATATTATCAACATTGAAATGGCAATTCACAGAATATAGTTCACTTGTAATATTCCATAGGTTATTTAAGAATTTGTATTTCCTTTATTAGATTCAATAATCCATAAATTGTGATACTTTCAGCTGCAATACTTCATGAGATATATATTATGCACTTGTATGTAATCTATATAGATTCTCATCCACTCAGAAGTAATAATCCACTGACATAAATATGCAATCTATAGACTATGATCCACTCAGATGTTATCTATAGGCTTCAGATCCACTTAGAAGTAAAATGTAATGGTTCACAGACATAAATAAGCAATCTATAGATTATGGTCCACTCATGATCAGATGTAATCTATATAGGATTCAGATCCACTCAGATGTAATCTATAGGATTCAGATCCACTCAGATGTAATCTATAGAATTCTGATCCACTCAGATGTAATCCATATAGGATTCAGATCCACTCAGATGTAATCTATAGAATTCAGATCCACTCAGATGTAATCTATAGAATTCAGATCCACTCAGA
>JAUMGZ010212660.1:0-11874 GCA_032359645.1 Pododesmus macrochisma | reverse complement strand
TTTCTAGACAGGAGAAATATGAATGGTAATGTATTAATTGGGGACCGAGATGAACGAAGTAAATATAAAGACAATTTAGTGGCGGGGACCAGGAAATGGTTTCGAGAAAAAGATATTTTCGAGATAAAAGAATTCGAGATTTCAGTGTTTAGTTTTGTACGAACATATAATGCAGGCGGTCGGGACCGACGGTCAACTTCGAGATAAATCTTACATTCGAGAAAATAGTGTAAGAAATATTTGGAATTGACTGTTTATTGGGTACAACTGCTCTATATGATTCAAGAACAAAGGTATTCATCAACCACAAGAGAATTTTATTAAACTCTCAACAATAAATTTAATCATTTTCAGTTATGAATGTGGGATATGCTTAGGAATAAACAAACATGTAAAATCGCGCTTTTCTTTTTGATAAATAAATACAATACCTTGAATTGATCAGCAAGGGTTTAATGGGTTAAACATATGTAAAGTTCAATAATTATTTTAAAAGAGAATATTGGAAGATTTGATTGTTGGTTTAATTGGGGCTTAAGAGTATTTCACCTTTATCGTGACAAAAGACCAAAGGAGAAAAATCAAACATTAGGACAGGAAGAAAAGCGGCGACAGGAACGGGAAATCAAATCAAAAGGGATCGGTCAGGAAGAAGGTCGAGCCCATGTTACGGCGTTCCCGCCTACTCTTCTGTCGAACTTTACATGGGGACCTTTATCGTGCCAGGGCGTTAAAAATCCCAGTACACGGGACCGAAGGACGTGCCTATCTTTGTCTGACCTCTACCTTTCAACCTGTCCGATAGGTGACCCTACCAGGAACATAAGCTCCACCAGCATAGCTCTCGAGGTCATTGAGACGTGCAAACTTCCCTACCACGATAAGATGTCGAGAACAGGGAAGATCAGTTCTTACTGACATAGCTTTTAACATTGCACATACTCTTACATGACTAGTTTTGAATCAATGACGGGCTACAGTCAAAGCTACACAAATCATGAAGGATAGAGAAAATATCATGTCCCGTTGTCTGTCGTAACTGATCTCACGATATGAAATATATCAATTATATCAGCGTTCTTTTTAATTGTCTCCCTTTTTCATTGGCAAGTAAGGTTTCTTTGGTAATTAAAGTTAAACGTTGAGTTTGTGAATTCTCTTACTTTTTTGAGGACGCATTGGTGGTGAGTCCGTTCCGTCACCTCACATATAATTATAATACTATGTAACATCAATGTATATTTGTTTGTTTTATTTGGCCAACTGTAGAATGTGTCGAAAATACGTAAGTATGTTTTAGTTGTATACGTTTTAATGAAATTTGACGGTCCAGTGAATTATGGCAAGGTTGACAGCGTATTGAAATGTATGTATCAAATTTTGAGATGCACGTCTATGATTTCGACACGTTATCTCTTGTAGAAAGTAGAAATAAAGGTAGTGTGATATATGCCAGTTTTAACTTAGTCGCATATGGTTCTGTTCTAGGCATTTTGTTATGACGTTGTTGGAAGTAACGATTTGCAGTCTAAATGAAAGATTATAAACTATTAACTCATTTGTTATGGTGTACTTTTCATTTACGTTCTGTAGAGCTTAATTTTTCAATACAGTAGTTTTCGTTTATTGATGCATTTGTTTCGTTAATCCAAGTAATCATTGTTTTTAAATTTAGGAAACGATGTCGTTGACTTTATACCCGATTATCTCAATGAGATGGCTAGAGAGACGTACAGTCCAGGTACTGCGCGGGAATGGTTTGATCTGGAGGACAGTAACCATGACAATAGCGTCAGTAAAGACGAGCTGATTACTATAGCTTTAAATATCGGTATGTCACCAGAAGAAGCTGAAGAGACTGCCAAGTACTACTATATGGGGGCCGATGCTGACGGTGATGGGAAACTCAACTGGCCCGGTAAACGATTTTTGTTTTAAATAGTAATCAACATTACATTAAGTAAATGGTCTAATGTCGAGTTGTCTTTCAATTCTAGAATGCAAACATAACAAAGACAGGACCAATATACACTGATAGGGAATGTTTGTTGGTATTTATCAAATTTTTAAATGTATGTCCATGCTTAAGACTTGATGTCTCCAGCAGGAAGTGGGAAGGTTGAGGCTTCATTAACCGGTTGAACCACACCGCCTGGTGTCGTACTGAGTGACCGTCCAGAGACTGTCCTCGGGGATAACTAGTCTTTGTTGTGACGTCAATGTTTTTCGTTTTATTCTGGTGCTGAATTGTTCGATGCGGCTATTGTTTGATTGTCAATGTCTCTCGTTCTGTTGATTCCACTCATCCTGTTTTTGATACGAGCTAGGTATAGATAAGGAAGATGATTTGGTCATAAAAATTGCAGTATTACTTGCTCTACGTGTTATTTGGAAACACGCCTGTACACAATCATTATAATTAGGATCAATAGTTGTTAATAAATAGTTCTCTAGGCGTTTACAGTCAAATATAGTCTTTTTTCTTAAGAATTATAAGCATTTATTTATTTTACACAAACACATGAATGTTTCTTGTCAAAACATATATTGACAGTGTAACACAAAAATGCAATCTGATATTGTGGTTAGATATTGACCGAAGAGAGTAATTTTGACACGTGAATAAACTCACAATGGACAGAACCTACTTAGGGGTAGGTCAGGTAATACATTTTGTAGTCAAATAACCTTACTGTGTGCCTCTCAATAAAAAGTTTAAATGGACATTTCAAAACCATTAGGGCATATTGACGGTCACCAAAGGATATTTACTTTGTGAATATATGATGTAACTTATATTGGTTGTTAAACAAACCTACTAATAACTATCTAAAATCACATAAATTGCAGGGATTTTTTGATTTGTATTCTTCAATAAGTCAATTTTAACAATAGTAATTCATTAAAAAAAATTCCGTGCAAAGAATAGACGCGTCAAATACAAGTAGTTCTGAATGTTAATCAATGTGTAGAATATTCAACCTGCCTAAGTGTAGCGTTATATTATGTTTTCGGTGCTGCTTCCTACCTGTTTCAGGGTCGGTATCGCCTTATTAACCCCACTGACCTATTGACTCTCTTCGGACAATATCAAACTACAATATATGCCTCCAGTTAATATAATATGTATATAACAGGAATAAGCCAACAATTAGCCAATGTAAATTATTCAATTTGTGTTGAGTTGTGCACATATTTCGCCTGTTACTTATACATATTTAAACCTTCATATGGATCAACGTATTGGACGGAATACATCTTTAATGTAGAAGTTCCTCTTTAAAATGCCGTAACATATGACGTCATACTAACTGTCAGTGACCCAATGCGTTTATTTAATGATGGATACATTTATCTTTAGTAGTTTTCGTTTATTTGGGGATTTATATATTTGGATTGAACCCACACTTAATAGCGATTAAGTGTAATTTGTTGCAAACTACAAGTTCAACATTATTTCTAACATTCATTTTTATTCACATTCTTGTGCTTAATTGTTTGATGCAGTTATTGTTTGTTTGTTAGCGTCTCTCGTTCTGTTGATTTCACTCATACTTGTTTTTGTTTTGTTTTTGTATTTTCAGAGTATTCAAAACTGTTTGAGCAGAATAACCCGACGGGAAATTATAACTGAAGATAAATAGTCTTCTATATTTTATATCTTAAAACATGTATGTACACTGTATTTCACCTACTGCTTCATATAAATGGACACATGGCATACCAGATGGCTAGCGGCACAAGTTTTTGACATATTTGAAATCAAAAAAGAATAAGATAAAAAGAAACTGTGTTTATTTGAACACAATATTAAATAATTTTGTGGTTTTTTATTATTCCCAAAGGATTCATCGGAAACAACAATTTGATATCAAAGAAAATGAATTGTATGTATTACATTAAACATGACATTGTACAATTTTTGGGAAATCAAATCCTTCTTCTAATCTCGAATCAGTCATAACTAAATAAAATGTATTATGTTATGCGTCGTTGATATAATTGTGTAGATTACAAAACTAAACAATAAAGAATTTAAACTTTTCAATTTAGGACCAATATGTCTAGTTGAATAATTAAATAGCCATGCATTTGGTAAGGCATACATCTTATCCTTATTACATATTGGTATTTTGATTACATTTAATATTGTGTTTTCATAATGATGATGATTGTTGATTTTATATTTATTGGTGGCCTGTTTCAAGTTGAAAGGTTGTATTTCATAAGTGATTGTCAATAAATTTATAAAACTGTAACTTTAATACGTAATAATAGTTCATTAAGATTTCTGTTATCTACTCTGTAAAGTTGTAATACTTTCGGTATATCATGACTGACTTAATATTTAATTCCAGGTATTGCATACTGCAAATTAGCCAGTATATTTACAATGAATGTACATGTATTCCGACATGCATTATAAAAGACGCTGTTATTTGGTCACATTTCAAATCATTATTGAATTTCAATAAACTATAACAATTTGTTCTTTTTGTTCTTTTTTTCTTCTTTGTTAATTTTAAATACATATTGTTTACAACTGGTAGGACGGGTTTTAAGTTTTCTTGCACATTCTGGAAACAGCACTACGTAAATGCATTTGTTTGTTTTCTTGTCATGTTGATAACTGCAACATTTTCTGATGTGGACACAATGATTTGCCAATCCTTAATGTTAACTTGGTGTTACAAAAAGCCAATATGCTTCAATGTAATTTGTTCTGATTTTAAGAACAGACAAAAACAATGTACCTGCGATGAAAAAAGACGACTGCCCTCTGCTAATAGCTGTCTGTTACTCTATTATAGCTTTATTGTCTGAATACGTTAACCAAGGAAGGCAAATTTTAATCATCATGTCCTCAAAAACCACATATTATCGAAAGCACGTCAATTATGTACACAATTTCTTAATTCAATAAAAAACATCTATGTATTTGAATCAATAGATGACATTAATAATAAAAAAAATAAGCAGTTTATCACAAACAGATTTTTCCGAACACTTTAAGTGAACAAAGAGATATTCAAAATTTAAAGTCGTTATGGATATTTGAAAGACAAAAAGTGAAGGCTTATCGGTAAAGCATGAATACAATTAAAAAACTTTAGTTTAAGGTTTTGGTCCTTTTTTCTGCGTGCGTCCCTCGTTTTCCTTTTGTTTTCCCTTTCCCATGGAGTTACGGCTTTTAAATTTTCGTATTCACTACTTTGTTACTTTCCTAACTTTCGACATGGTGCTTAATACATGTACAATGTATAAATTTCCTTTATTATTATTATTATTATTATTATTATTACTATTATTATATTAGGGTTTAACGTCACATCCAGAATATTTCACCGATATAACGACAAAAGACCAAAGGAGAAAAATCAAAAGAGAGGACAGGAAGAAAAGCGGCGACAGGAACGGGAAATGAAAGTAATAGAGATTGTTCAGAAAGAAGGATGAGCCCATGCAACGGCGGCGTTTCCGCCTACTCTTATATCGAACTTCACATGGGGATCTGTATCGTGCCAGGGGAAAATCCCTGTAAACGGGACCGCCAGCTTAGCGTCCCCTCCGAAGGACGTGCAGATCTTTGTCTGGCCTCTACCCTTCAACCTGTCTGACTTGGGTGACCCTACCAGAAACACAAGTTCCCGCCAGCAAAGCTCTCCAGGTCATTGAGACGCGCAAACCTCCTTACCGCGATAAGGTGTTTAACACAGGGAGGATAAATTTCTTTTTCATATCCAATATAACAATATACAAAAAGTAAAACACATTTATAGGTCGATGGTTTCAGAGTACTTCCCTTTGTAGTTGATAGTCAGTTACTGTAAAACTTCATAGAAACGTGTTCCATCCATTTGACTAAAACCAGATCTACTTTGCTCCCGGGATGTCGCTAGGTAGATATGAGGAACACCAATTGTTAAGGTCGTTGAGATGACCTTTCAAAACAGCCAATCAGCAAAGCGCCTACAGAATCGTCGGTGTGTTTTGAGAATTTGACGCCAATATATATAAAACGTTATAATCATTATGGCGTCTTTTGACGTGTACATTGTACGTCGTTTTGGATGTGTTCCGCGATAACTTGACAACCACTTTACACTATAGATGCGCTTCAAAACTAAGAATCTTGTTAACATGGTTAAACTAACTTAAAAACGGAGACAAATGGTCAAAACACCTCCCACAGAGTGTACTGCAGAGGTAACATTAATGCACAGCGTGGGTTTTTCTTTCATTCAAAAAGAATTGCGCAATGCTTTGATCATCGCTTCGTTGGTAAGCAAGGTAGCCATTTTGACGCTCAATCTCAACGATCGCATATGAGGCGGGTTTTGATTGGACTGAATATCTCATAATTATTCATAATTATTCAAAACTTTTGGGTCACGGCAACGACCCTAACAATTGGTGTTCTTCAGATCTACCCTGCGATGCGATATCCAAAAAAGGGAGCAACGTAGATATCTTTTTAATCAGATTGGTGTGTCACCATCATTTGCTTAATGACCATCAGAACAGAAGGTCCAAGATGATTGGTCCCTTAAAAATACCGCCCGTCATCCGTCGTTCGTCCGTCGTTAAGTTTTGATATTTTCGACTTCTCTGAAACCATTACATGTAGCAAAATTACAACCAATCTTGATTAAAGGTACCGTTTAAGAATGTCCCAATTAGGTGAAGCGAAAGGGGTAACATATGACAAAATCTTATTACAAAAATGCAATTTAAAACCTGCCTCTGATAATAAAAATCTTTTATCAGACTATAAGACCGCGTGCCTAAGGCTCGTATAATAAGGCAACTTTGTAGAAGGGAAAACCAAAGTTGTACACGACGTTTCCATAGAGGTCCAACATAGGTTACACGTGTTCAAGTCAAATTCATCAATGTTATATTATAGAAAAATATAAAAAATGTACATTTTCAACGTTTTCGAAACAATATGATGAATTCCAATCATTTTTGTCGAGATGCGTGCTAGGCAGTTGCAGATTAATTTGTTTATAAATAACGGACTTTGGACATTGTCATTTGAAAAAGAGTAGTTAAGAATAAATCCTAAAGTTTAATACTTTTACATTCAATGACTTTTGGGTTAACAACCCAATTGTTTAAAATCATGGCAATAATACATATATAGGTAACACGTTTTGGGAAGAATGTTCAACACTAATCAATTTATTATAGCAAGTTGTCGTTAACATTTCCAAAACCACTTGGAAAAACGGGATTCCGGTTTGTTCAATTTGTGAACTTGGTCTTGAGTATGCTCCACAATGCGGATATTTTATCATATCTTAAAGTTTACACATGCCTCAAGCTTTGGTCATGGCTAATTTAGTAAGTTCAAAGCCTGGCTGTGGGTCACACAGGTTTTTATAATTTGTGTGTAAAGCCAATTGTAATCATAGTGTTGCGACAATACAGATTGACATTGTCCTATGGACCTCTTGTTTAAACAACCTACTGTGCATGCCACCTTATCATGGTAGGAGGTTTGAGTATTTCGAGGACCTGGAGAGCTATGCTAGCGGGAACTTGCATTGTGTTCCTGGTAGGGTCATCCAAGTAAGACAGGCTGATGGGTAGAATCCAGATAAAGACCAGCACGTGTTTCGGGGAGAGGGCGCTTCGCTGGCGGTCCCGTGTACAGGGATTTGTAACCCTCTGACACGTTTTAGATCCCAATGCAATGTTCGATAGAAGAGTAGGCAGAAACGCCGTTGCATAAGCTTATCTCTTTTTCTGAACTATCTCTATTGCTTTGTTTTCCCGTTCCTGTCACAGCTTATTTTGCTCTTTGTTTGGTTTTTCTCCTTTGGTGTTTTGTCCCAATATCGGTAAACTACTCTGGAAGTGACGTTAAGCCCTAACGAAACAACCAAACATTGTTTAACCAATAAAATATATTTCCATCTCAATGTTGTACCGTCCTGGGTAAGTTTCTGTTTTGAGTGTGATTATTTCTATGATAACTTAATTTAGGTTTAACATGGTAACATAAAACAAGACAAATCATTGCCTGCATCAACAGAGCTCCCGAACATCAATTAAGACACAAGGATCGGACAGAAATCAGGCAATGGTTTACTGTGTTGTTTTTTTCTAAAACTCTATAACTTGTGCCAGGGGCACGTTAAGCCCTAATTAAACAAATAAACAAATCATATTACTATACAGGGGAACGACTACTACGCCGACCTCATGCATGGTGTACAATAAAATCATCGTATGTCCTCTACAAATCATTTTTTTTTACTTTGATGTACTGTTTATGATCAGGAAGTAAAGCTTTGAACAAAGTGTTAAATACGAACATGGACATGGGTTAGCAAGAGAAAAACGTTTGACGCGCGCAGAAAAAAGAACCATACATACATGTATTAAAATTAATCAAAAAAGGAAGCATCACGCACTTCTATGAAAAATAACTAGAAGCGAAACAAAGTGATCGTAGTATGGAGAGCGTTTCTTGCTACACACGTGTCACCCGTCAATATGCTTCCTTGTAATTCGGGTGAATGACAACTGTGTACAAGTCATCTATACACATCTAGGAAAATCTATAAAAACTGAAAACGAAAGCTGCCGAAACACTTCTTTAAATGTGTAACGCGGTGCACAAATAGTCTAAAATTTGCATAGCGTCTACTTTTGCCTATACCCAACAATAAGGAATGGCAGGATGAGTAGCAATTACATCAATTCAGTGCACAGTGTCAGCAATAAGCTACGTCAACATTGTATAACGTTAACTTCTTAGAACACACACAAGCGAATCCGTATTCTCTTAAATAAATTTAACTACGTGAATTATATCAACAAAAAATAATAACATGGTATAAATATGACGATAATACCCTAAACACATCACAAAATGCCAGCCACCAACACGGACTGGCGAATTAGATGTTTTGACAATTTTAAGGAGTTTCAAAAATAGCTATTTATATTCAAAGCACTTTTTAGAAAGCGTCTGAACAAAAGCAGTCAAACACATAATAACATATATGGTTTGTATAGAATTAAAAAAAAAAACAAGAAAAAAATAGTTTTCTACGGATGAATAGAGGGGACATGTGACAAAATGTTTGTTATCTCGTTCCCACGACTTATTAAGTCGTGACCACGAGATAGTAAGTCACGGGAACGAGATAAACAAATTTACAGTTTCTTTAATCTAGTTCCAACGACTCAATAAAAATGTAAAACAAAATGTCTGTCTCGCTCCAACGACAAGTTATCGTTTTCCCATTTTTCAACAGGCATACATGCAGGTATAACGTATGTATGTAGGTACGTATGTGAGTTTGGACTTGCTTTATACATACGTAGATTCCTACCTACATGTACCTGCCTGTATGCTTGCTGTCTGCCGAAAAATGGAACAAATGGAGAAAAAAGTATCTCGTTACCACGACTTACTATCTCGGTTCCACGACTTATTAGTCGTGGGAACGAGATACATAAATGTTTTTCATATGTCCCCTTTATGCTTCCGTAGTTTTCCCTGTGCTTGCCACCTGATATTGGTATAGGGCTCGATTGTCTCGATGACATGGGAAGTAATTCCTTCCAGAGCGTTTGCGCTGTCACTAAGGTTTTCTTCGCTATTTCAATGAAAGGTTGTGAAAGAGACATTACACCCTATTAAAACAAACACACGTACCATCGGCTGTGTATCGCTCCTATGTTTTGCAAAGTCATTTGTAGATTCAACTGCAGTTTAAGCGGTTTGCCGCGGCAGTCATTACTAACCAACAACTGCCTTGTCCAACTTTCCGGGCAGGTTACACAACCAATTATGATATACACCCATGTATATCTTGTTTTATAGAATACATTACTTAATGTTAGTTCTTTTCTGTTGAAAACAATGCTTCTTGTAAAATTTATGTTCATACTGAAGACGTCTTGTCTCGGGTGGGAAGGTTGAGGCATCATTAACCGGTTTGACCACACCACTTGGTTTCGGTCTGCATGGATAACTTGTCTTGGAAATTGGTATGACGTCAAAATATTTCGTTTTATGCTGGTACTAAATTGTTTGATGCGGCTATTGTTGGTTAGTCAATGTTGATTCTGCTCATCCTGTTTGATGTTGTGCTCATTCATAGAAGAGAAACAATTCAAAAACGAATTGGTATGAACACGTCATCGATTTTAAAAGAAATTCCTAATATGAAAGGACACTTTTATGGTACAAGGTCTTGTGTCAGAACGTTTCTTTGTATGAAAATAAATGATCTATAAGGAAGTATCCCATAATACGGTCCACTTTAAGAGCTTGACCTGATTATGTGTAAAAATGTAATTTTAGCAATTGAGTAAGCCAATTAACCGAGTTCGAATAGTAATGTAAGTAAATAGTAAACACAAGAAAGTCTTATTACAGGTTACATTTAACGTGCAAATATTTACACGTGTTAATGATTAATGGAACGTCAATACATTATCTACTAGGTATATTTGATAATAAATACAAACTGAGTTTATTTAATTACAACATACATAATTAGAATATAAATATTGGATGCATGTATAGATAATCAGTTATAACTGAATTGTGATAAAGAAAACATTATTTATATAACCTAGATCAAATGCTTTAAGTGTTTAGCAATGTAAACAAAGTAACTGGAAAGAAACCTTAATAACCACTTGATAACATGGAGTCATACAAATGTATTATTTAAAAGCGACGAAATAATACAAATAAAGGCAGGATAATATCTCAATCAGATTAACTATTGATCACAGAAACACCGACATACATCAAATGACAAAAATGAAACATACACAAAGTCACCTCACAAAAGTAGTTGAGGCCAGCCACCATCACGGAACCATTCAGAAATAGAATTTATAGAACAGAGGACATTGCAATTAGCAAACAAACAATATGTACCAGCAAAAATTGCAAAGTAGTGCACAACCAAATTGAGAACACTACATGTATGAACTTGCACGAAGCTGTTTACTTGAATTAAAGGATAAATGATAATATACGAAAACTATTAAACAAATATCCGAGGCATACTAACACCTCGGAACCACTAAAGGATACACTACACCCTATCTGATAGAGGTTGCTTTATCAGAAATTTGGAGTTTGTCACATGCATGCACTTGAATGAGTTTATGTTCTTTTTTTAAGTGTTTGAATCATTTCCTAGGCCATACCAAAACAATTTTTAGTTGTACGGATGTTTGTTGAAATTAAAATTTAGCGATCGAGCAATTTTTATTATTTTTTTTTTTTTAAACAATATTATTTCATGAGAAAAATGAGGCGTGGTCAAAAACAATGAAGCGAGCAATGATATTTTTTCCACAGAACTTCTATTTTCAGACGGAAGGATCTAACATTTTCGACAAGAAACTCACACTTTAAGCACGGCGTACCTTAATGACGATATACACGAAATTAGATTATCCGATAAATTAACCTTTTTTCAGTTCCAAATCAGGTCGCAGTGCAACAAATATTGTCGGAATGCAGACCAATCGAAATCGCAGTGTCTGACAATGGAAATGCGTATATAGGCCTGAATGGAAGCAGAATTTACGTAAAATGTAAGATTTTAAAAGCCAACGAAACTGCATTGGCCTCTAACGAATAGACCGTTATCGTCAACGCTCCTTTGAGCAGCATATGGTCTCGTATAGATTGTTGTATAAGATGTCGAAAAAACTTAACTACAAACACAGTTATGTTATCTTTACGACGCAGCCTTAACCCATTCTGAAAGTGTGTCCTCCTCAACATGTTCACGTTTAGCCCACTTTTTTGCGTATTCCTCCACAGAGTCCATAATTAGTTTGAAATTGTGCTTCCAAGAGAAAGACTTTGGAAGTCTGAATTTA
>JAUMGZ010212649.1:0-11875 GCA_032359645.1 Pododesmus macrochisma | reverse complement strand
TGACACCAAAGAAATACCAACAAGCATCAGAGTAAGGAAGGAGGACATCTGAATCAGAGGGATTGACACCAAAGAAAACGCCAACAAACATCAACAAGGATTACAACAACAATGAAAATACAGTATGAACGTTCTTGAAAGTACTTCTATTGTAAATAGAATGAGGAAGCTACTTCTGCACATTTACATGTGGTTAAAAAAACAGGTAATTGCTATGCTTTATGACGTTGACCTAAGGCTTTGTGAGTTGATCCCCAGCTTGGTAAGTGAATTTGACTTCCAATACATGAAAACACAACCAAAAAATATATTCACAATCAACCACCATATATCCTAGGTCTCCAAATTTAAGGAAAGTCATACTAAATAATAACGAAAATGCTGTATTTTTCAGTAATTCTTTAATGTTTCTCCTGAACAACATCTTGCACATACACCAATATTTAAATCATACACATAAGAGATGGTTTAACAAGTTACGCCGTAAATAGCAATAAACAATAACATTAGTTTGATATTAATACAATTTTTAGAATATTAAACCACATATGCCTACCGGTATGTTGAACTAGACATGGATATTTCAACCCAACAAGAAGCACAATTTATGGTTGAATGCAAACTTTGAGGAAAGGAACACAACAACTGATTGGAAAGTCATTTTCAGTACATTAACTAGCAAAAGTATATTGACCACCCAAGTTGAAACACAGAAATAGATTTGCCATTGACAGCACATGAAGAAGGCATTCCAGTTGTTGTGCTACTGTGTTCCGATGGGTTGGACAATAATATTTACTATACATACTATTAAAACCTCCAATGGTATAAAAATTATACAAATTGAATATTTCTCCATGTACATGTACCCTCTGATATTTAAGCTAACAAGTCTTGCTCCCATGATAGATTTGCCCTATATAAATGCTCACTTAATCCATTTCTAAATACAAATGCATAAAGAAGTATACTAATTTTGTAGAAAGTGACTTTTATCATCCTCCATCATCTTTTTTAAATCTTTGATTCATGACCCTTAATTTTTTTTATTATATACCACATCGCAATTAGATTTAACATCTTACATGGAAACTATAGACTCAGATATACAGCACTCAAGAAGTGCCAACAAAAGATCTCTTGCAGACATAGACTGATAATGAACATGGCATAATGAATGAAAAATGTAATTTGTTAACCAGAAACATTCACAAAATAGTGACATCACAACTTTTCACACATTGACAGTTCATCAAACATTTAGAGGACATAGATTCCACATCAATCAAATCAAAAGGACAAAGACAATTTAACAGTTTGACATGGAAAATAAGGTTAAAACATAAAAAAAACAGCAACAGACAAAACACGCATAATTAGCTTCTAACTGTGTTCAGTTCCTTGAATTATTACACAACAATGCCAGTTGTAAACAAGTTTTTATGCACACTTCTTGGACACGTCATTTGGGGGTTTCCAGAAACACACTTTTCTCTACACCATGTGGAGAAAGATCTCTTAAAAACACATCAGTATCCAAGAAGACTTACAGCTTATACTTCCCCCATCTTGATGTTAAATTATGTTCTTTTCTACATGTACATAAAACAAAAATCTTAAAACGATGGGGAAAGATTCACATAAGCACAAAACCAAAATGAATTCTAGTTTCAATATTGTTGCTATCATTTTAATTGTGAAATGTTAAGGTCCTTAAAATAACCTTGCTATCAATTTTTTTTATACAAACAAATTTGTTCCTTAATTTTCTCACATTTTTGTCTGTAGAATTCTTTAATTGAAATTCCTTGTAAACAAATAATTGTTTACGAATTCTAATTAACTAGAGATGTTAAATGCATATCTAAGTGTGTAACTTTCATCAATAACCCGCAGGCTTTAAGAAGATTTTTTACGTAACTCGAATCTTAACGTAAAATAACACTTTATATTTGTCAAGACAAGTTATTGGTCGTTTTTGATATAAGCAAATATTTTGGTATAATAAACTAACTGCAGCACCAGTCGTGTCTATACAAGTTTTACAAACATATTTTGACAGTCATTCAGTGACAGTTTGTTTAATACTTGTTAAAACAAAATCTAATTGCACATGGTGTGATATTCATTAACAACAAATCAAGGCAAAACAAAACCACAAAACAAAAATACACTAACAGAACTATCTTAGGGAATGCCCTAGAGAAAACAATCAAACCTCTACACACAAGTATGAACTTTTCTAACTAAAAAGGATAAATTTTTCAAACTCAAAAGTATGAACTTTAAAAGATTTTACATTTATACACTATAATAAAACAAGTATCGCATTCCTTAACAGCTTCATTTACATACACTTGTTCACTCAAAGATTTTTAAAAAATAAAAAAATAAAAACATAACAAGCATAAGGTTACACAAAACGTTAACATGGTTAGAGTTATAAAATGTTAGTTTACATAGTTAAGTGACAGGTTAACATGATGGTTAATGAACAATTAGTACTGATTAGGTCTAGAAAATGAGTATTACATACATGTTATAGATAATCTCTATATATCACTCAAGGGAACCAAGAAAAGTGGCCTCTATAGACAGGTGACCTTTAAATACAGGTTCAACTTAGATGAAATATGAAAATGGATCTAAAACTTCTGGCCTTAAAGACAGATGGTTGTTTAACAGAGGTGGCCTTTAAGGCAGGTTTGACTGTACATGTTATAGATAATCTACTGGTAAACAGACTTGTAAACTTTCAGTTTTGACAGCTGTTTGTAAATGTGCTGTTGCAAGCAGTGAATTTTGTATGCTGATTTTTCTTTTCTTTGTATCAAGCAAATTAACAACGGTGTAATTATTTTCAATCACCAGGCGGCTTTTTGCACATTTAATTTAATCTAAGAAGAAACAAGAATTGTGTGCAAACAAAAACATGCACGGCAATTAAAATTTCAAAGAAAACTGGTTTTACGGTATGTGTAAAATGAGTATTAATGCATATCTGTTCGGATCAATTGTCTCACTATTGATTGACACAAACATAACGAAACAGAGTAATATGACAAACAAAACAAAGCACCATTGATTTAGACTGCGTAGTACTGTTCATTACAAAGGTATCATGGGTACTCCTTGTAGTCCACCTCGTAAAGCCTGCCCATGTACACACTATCGTAAACAATAAACAATATCATTTGCTAATATCCGGTATTGATCAGTGCAAAAGTTTACATCAACAATATGAAATGACTTCTACAAATCAATAAATTTTCTCATCACCAATTATCGTACATGATTCTGAAATGGCTTAAAATATGTTTTTACGTGCAAATATTTTTTACATCTCGGAAATTGATTTGATTTTTTGTACACAGAAATCTGAGCTTACTCATTCAGTGATTTTTTGTTCCTTAACACCAAAATTTCTAGAGAATTAGGAAAGATTAAATTCACTTAAGCTAAATTTTCCAAAAATAAGCACTTTAACTCAAATCCATATAATAAAACACCTGGGGGACCCACAAAAATAATACAATTAATTAGCACCATGAAATATTTCTAAATGTCAGTAGTAAGTGGAGTACTTAAGGTTAGTATTTAAGAATATTATTAGAAAAAGTATAAATTACAAAGCTTAAAAAAACCATGAAAGGTCTTTAAAGTGCAAATGTATTAAATAAAATCATTTCATTAAAAGAAATTATTGTCAGATTGTACTAATGGGTTGGTACATGGCATTTTTCATTACTGCGGAGATTAATCAAACTTTAAAATAGTTTATATACATTAAAATGGTTAATAAAACATTTCAAATGCTAGTTTGTACAGTGATCAAGATATTTTAACATTTGGAAGCTTCAGGTTATTTTGAATGTTCAAATCTCTTTAGCCAAGATTAATATCAAGGTCTTACATAAATCATTTACACTGCATCGTTGTAAATTAATTCATTATTTTGTTAATAAAATAGCAGTTAATATGAATGTAGCAAAGCAACCAAAAAACGTGAACAATGTTCATGTTATACTGGCTAGCACTGACTACTAGTATAGGAGATGACTAGTTCTCACTTTTAGAACACTAGATATATATATATATATATATATATAAACATATTTATATTAATATACTACTCTTGGCAAGAAGCACACATTTAAAGCAAATTCTATTTATACAAAGTGAAACACTCATTGACATTTAATTATCCAACGTCAAGTCATAGCATTTCATCAATTCATCAATAAATGTGCTTTCATCAATGACATTACATCATTTCATACAGCTTCACTATCATACATTTTCAATGATCAAAATTATTGATTTCAAATTTTTTTATTGTAAGTATGAAATGCCACCATTGATATACTGCACTAAAGTGTGTGTCCTTTTTTTAGTTTGAATTCAATTTGCCTTTTTTGTAATTCCTATTTTTTTGTAATTTTTTTTTTTAATTAAGCTGTTAATTTTGAGAGCTCATGTTGCTATTTAAGTTTTTTCCTTCTATGTATAAAGAAATTATAATGAACTTTCTTTTATAAAGAAAATTAAATGTATATATAACCTTTGAATAATTATATAATATACGAAATAGTGCAATGTACATTTAACCATCAAACTATGGATACAATGTACCTTTAACCATTAACATAATGATACAATGTACATAGAACCACTTAAATCATGTAATAGAATCACTTAAATAGCGCAATGTACATTTAACCATCAAACTAATGATACAATGTACCTTATACCATTAACATAATGATACAATGTACATAGAACCACTTAAATCGTGTAATAGAATCACTTAAATAGTGCAATGTACATTTAACCATCAAACTAATGATACAAAGTACATACAACCATGATACTATGTATCTAATACTTTTAAATAATCACTTGGTGCACACAATACATTTAAATGGTGCTTGATACAATGTTGATATTTATGCTTAAAAATTAGGATGGTTGGTATAAACATATAATCTACAATATAGATAAATACAAAATGAAACCATCAAATGAAATAGCAAACAAATTTGAACATAATGTTTCCATGATGATTCTTGTTGAATGACAAGTTACAATAATGGCAAGAAAACATTAAAATCGATATGTAAGAATCTTGTTTATGATTTGATGAAGAATGCTTGACATGTATACATTATTGTTAGTGTTTTTAAACAGAGGTTCAATATTTTGTTTTGTATAAACTTACAAAGTGGGGAGCATGAAAATCTTTATAGACTTTACTGGAGCAAAGTACAATATGGCTTTGTGCGGCGGTCCTACATCTTTTTAAATATCTGTATATTTAAACGTATGGTCTACAATTATTTCAAATTTCAAATTTTGCTTAATGTTTTAATATTTGAAAAGACACTATACACACTCACGTTTATAAACACTGTTAATTTAACCCAATTTCTGAAAGAGTTCCTGTTTTTATTGAATTATTAACATCGATAGAAATATAAAGCCCTTCAGCCTCAAATACACCAGATGATATGACATAATTGAACGGTAATTAAACTATAAGTTGACGTGAATGCCCTGCCTGCAGGGAACAATTCTCTAAAACTATTGCCCACTTACAAAACTAAAAACTAACACAAAATGAATAATTCACCAGGGTATCGCATACTGAACCAAACCACTTGTTGAAATTATATCTTCATTGTAGTTTAATTTAAAGTTACTAACAGACATTTACTATTCTGAATGTACCAGATTTTTTTTAAAACAAGAATCATTTTTATGAGATTCATCCCTCTTTTAATATCTATAAGTGCTACTTTAAATTCTGTACATGTTGAATAATATCCTAAGGAATATCCCAGTCTTAATAACAACAAAACAAATAAAACTACCACGTCGAGTTCAAATAACATAAAAGAATTGGAATGGGCAATTATTGAAAAAAAATTATAAACTTAAAAAATTCTTACAACTGATACAGGTAAATTGTAACACAGCTTTACATTTGATTATTTAATCACTGCACGACATTCTACTATTTCCGCCACACAATGGTCTATATATCATGCAGTATTTGGCACATTGCCTACAACAGTTTTGACTGTAAAATTTAAAGTTTACTAAATAAAACATTAACAGTTCGCACAGTTTATCCTAAAAAAGAGCATTTCTTTCAGCATATAAAAATTGTCAAATATTATTTTATTCTAATATTACAACCTTATGTGAAATGGCGACAACACACGTGGGTTTAAGACAAAGATAAATCCATTGTGTATTGACAGTCTTTTCACAGAACAGATAAAATTCTCTAAAACTTTAAAACTGAAATACAAAGCACTTCTTACAATACAACTTAGACCTTGGGATATTCTAAACAGTTACATATACAAAACTACAATCACATGAATGGTATTAGTCATCAGGATAAAATCCTCTTCTTTTGTTATAAACAAAATTGGACATGGAAAGATAAGACTACTACACAGTTTGTTTAAGGTGATCTTTTTCCACAAGTCCTCCCCACTTCAAACGGAATCGGTGCCCCCGCCACGATACTGACGAGTCTAGATGTGATCGCAATATCACAAATATATAGGTTACCTCATTTAATATCCAACCGACCATGAACTCGAATTTTGAAAATGGTAAAGGTCCACCCTGAAACAAGAATGAAATAATATGTTAAGTTCTGATAAAATAGCAGGTCCGTCTGTATTTAAAGCATTCTATATAGATTGATAAAAAGGGGAGGTAATTCTGTGAGAGTTCTGTAACTGAACAATAGGGAAGGTGATTTGGAGATGCCTGTATTTCATAAACAGGAGTGTTAATTCTGTGAGAATCCTGTATGTTTATAAAGGAGGTAATTCAGCAAGACTGAGTAATAAAAGGTGAGGTGATTCTGTGAAAATCCTGTAGTTTGATTAATTCTGGAGGTGATATTCTGTATAAAGAATTCTGCAATTGATAAATAAGATAGGTAATAGCGTGAAAATTCTGTAATTTGTTTTTTAAAAGGGAATGATTTCTATGCTGTCTTTGATCATTAGGGAAGGTAATTTTATGAAAACTTTAATTTTATCTATGAGGGATTTAATCCTGTTAGAACACTCACTGTACTTTTTAAAGATATAAAACAGGATTGATAAACTGACTATTACTGCTTTACTTAACATCTATGCCAAAGAGAAAGAGATTTTTACAAGGTTTCAAACCTTGTATTTTAGCAATGTAAAATGAAGTATTATTAAATGTCACACAAAAACAGCCTCACTGAATTGGCTCAATTAAAATTTGAGAAAAACAAAATAAATTGTGATCAAAGGTTTGTCACGATTCCTACCTCTATTATTTTGATTTGTATATAGTCCAGAAGAAACCACATTAAACAGTGCACTAAGAATATAACCGATGCAGTCCAGTTCATTAGATAGGATAGAGAAAGAGAAGCCATGACTCCTAGAACAATACACTGTGATACAGGCTCCCAGAATATTAAAGACGGCTTCATTGCAGATCTTAGCTTGGCCCATCTGAAGGAAAACAAGAAGTTTATGCGTGAGTCAATATTGCAGATTAAATGCACATTTGGGCGTTAATTTCTGATTTTGAACATACATGTAATTGTAATTGGCTTATGTCGAAATTAATGGATTTTTTTTTAGTATTTCCACTGAACCAATGCTTAATTTTCTGTTTTCTTAGACAAGAATCCAACAGATTTCTCAAATGCAATCAATCATTAGCACATCTCTTGTAGTAAACAAAAACATGATTACTTTGGCCAAATTGTATTAGCGCTTACAAAAAGTCAAAATTGACTGGTTGATTTCCATAAAATGATATGTTTTTCAATGAGCACTTATCACTTTTATAATTTGCTAGTTTATTTGCGCTCTTGATCTGTGAAACCATTGACATAATACATATCAAGAAAAGCATGTCTCTTGTATAACAATAAACAAACTGTTGATTGTATAAGCTATGCACTTAAAATATTCAAGAGAAAAGGTACCTACCTCAATAAACGATTATATAATATTGAAAGTGAATAGTTGCCACAATTCTGCTGAGCTGTCTGAGAACTGACTTTTATTTTCCAACCCCTAAAACAGACAATAGAAAATACAGTCACATAAAATATATGTAGAGCTATACAATTTTTCCAAAACACATTAAATATTGAAACATGGATAAGAGCTTTATGATTTAAACATCAAATGTCAACACTGATGCAAGTTAATCAAATATCTTTTTACAAGATTTTTCAAGGAAATAGATCAAGTTCTGGTAATCAATGTTTGTATTCTTGATTAGGTTTTTCCAGGAGCAATAGATGAAATACAGTCTATAAAAACCTGTCTATAAAGACAACCCAAGAAGAGACCAGAAAAAATTGGTCTTTATAAACAGGTAAAATAAAGTGTAATTAAACTTCAAGTGACCTAATCTTAGTGGTCTTTATGTACAGATGGTCTCTTTATAGAGGTGGTCGCTAGAGCAGGTTGCACTGTATGCCAACTAAACGATCGAAAACATTACAATTACTCTTCTATGTGCCAAGAAGTCGTAATGCATGCAAAAGTCACCAGATGGATACATAAATTGTAGTTAGTAATAGTCTACTGGAATGTGCTATAATAAAATCAATAAACCTGACACTTGAATAACATCGCATCATGCATCGTTTAGGCAGAATGCCTCTTTTTAGTGTTTCTTTATGGGGTAGATCTGTTTCTCATTACATAACAATGTAGCTCTACTTTTGATATTTGTTCAAGTCAAAATCAATATTTGACTTGATGCACAATAGGATTATTTCACAAGTCTGTACTGAATTTCCAGGAAACAATTACAATTTACAACCCTGCACATGGTTTAAAATGTAAAAGATAAGAGTAGCATTAACTTGCATTCGATATAGAATTGTTCTTTGGTCCTTATTCTTTTTGATTGACAATCAAACGCCTTATACATGTATGATCTTAGAATGGAATTCTGTTACATATTCTTATATGAAGAATAAGCATTTGTAAAGTCCCATGCAGTAAAACAGGCTACAACATGGCAGAATTTTCAAGATCTGAATGTTAAGTTTTGTTTTGCACAGAACACGCAGAAAGACTATGGTTGGACAGCAATCTGTTTAAAATATATATCTCATATTTAGCATTCAATGCATAGATATAGACCTGTCAGTGATCAAGTAAAAGTCATGTACAGGAGACTTGATAAAGCATGAAAGATAAATATATCAATCAATCTCATTGCTCATCATTTATGCTACACATGTGCATGTCCAATGCCACTTTTATCAGTTTTAACCATACCTTGATCAACTTCAACTTGCTGTTCAACTGTTTGAATGTTTTCAGCTATCACCAATTACATATGGTTTAAACATTTAGCCAAACCCACACAGAATACAAATAACTATTCTTAAAGGTGAAAAAGGTATTTTAATGGGCACTTCTTTTACATGTTAACTTAACTTTGCAAAATAGAAATATGTCATTTGATTGATCAACTGAAAATAATGTACTCGTGTACAAAGGTTACTGCACGTGAATTCTAGTCGGCCATTGTTAGATATCCCGCTGTATGCTAAATAACAGACCTGTATATTAACCCGATTGGTTGGACAGGGTCAGCTTTATCTACTGGTAACCTTTATTTAGAGTAAAAAAAAATTTGTTCTATAAGAATAACATTTTTCACAGATCATTATTTTGAATGTTGCAAGATCATATTCTTCAATTTGGGTAAAGTTGCTTATCAAGAATGAAAAAAATCCACTTAAATAATGTAGGTAATGACCCAAAAGTCTTTTCTTATTCGGAACCAGTTTACCATTGGTCAAAATCAAGCAAATAATTTCAGTTTTAGTAACAGTTATCTTGACCTTAACATAGTAACAGTGACCTTGACCTTGACCTTGACCTTGACATGCTTTAGTTAAGGGGAAAAGAATCCAACATCAAAAGTCACTCATCAAGTGTACCAACTGAAGTTTCATATCAAAATATTGGTTAAGAACGTAAAATGTACTACTTCTAACAAAATTGTGTGGAATGATCGATGGAAGGATGGACAAACCTACAAAGTGATTTAATATTATATGGCAAAGATGTGGAGCCCTCATGTGGTGACTTACTTTCTCATGTATGTTTCAGCAATAAAGAAGTCCTCAGCCAGGTAAGAAGAAAACTTGCACAGTCCTCCGACTTCATCTAATACATTCTTCCTTAACAAGCAGGACATTCCAGTGCAACAATTCATATCAAAAAAGTTTGCAGTAAGGTACATCTTAGCATGCTGAGTTGCAAAATATATCTGTGAAAAAACGATGAAAATACATGTATTTCTGAAGTTGTTAAAGCAACTTTGACAAGTGTATCATCTATATTGATAACAGATAAAGATAATATGATATACATGTACTTTGTATCTGCCATCTTAACACGCATTAACACCTTTACGTGCCTTTCTTTATCAATTCTGAGAATAAACTTCTATCATTATCACTGACTGGCAAATCCAAGTAGACGCAACATTAACAGATAATATATTATACAATTATAGCCTTTCCATGAGTCCATACAGAGATATATAGACTTTTGAATGGCATATCGACCAAGGACGAAGTCCGAGGCTGATATCCCATTCAAAAGTCTATGTATCTAATCTCAGTATTGACCGAAATCAAAAGGCTATAACTGTTTTATTTTTTTTTCATATAATTTTATCAATAAACATTTCTCTGATCTAACACTTTTAATTCAAAAGTGTGGCCAACATTTCATTTCAGCAACCAGACCACACTTATTTTCTTGAACTTTACATTTGGATTTTAGATGGAAAGAAAATATCATAAAAAATACGAAAAGCCATATACAAAATGTAGTAACACTGATACAGTTTCATCAAGGAACTTTTTGCACAAACATTTTCACTATAATTATAAGTTCCTCAGTTACATAGTAACAATAATAGTATATAAAATGTATTGTGATGTCATTTTGAGGGCTATTTATAGAAAGAGAAGGTCAATTTGTATCTATTATTAGAATACGTAGGTCGTTTCGATAAAAAATAGAAGGACACGTGACTGAGAATGAACAAATGGAATTCTCTAAATAATATGATTAAATAATAATACCAAATATTCATTAACTGGAATTTTGGAGAAATCAAATAACACAATTCATGGAGAAATGTTGTTATACTTCTAGGGTTGGTCCCTTTAAATAATTTTATATACATAATCTTAAGCATGCACAACACAAGCAAATGAGTCTAATTATTAAAAGACAGCCCAAATTTATCATTCTATAACAGATACAATAACAACAATTTCTAGATGTCAAAAAGAGGTGCAATTATATATTTTTCAACAGACACTTATTTTGCTAGTGTAGAATTTCTAGCCATAAAGAGTTATCCCCAGCATTTCTTTTAGTCACAAATATAACTCCTACCATTTCTGAGGAGATATATTTATCATCAAGTTTTTTGTTATAGTTACGAATTTGCTGTGGTAACTAATCAAAATAGTAGTATTTTCGTAAATTTGTGCAAAATCTATGGTCGTTATAATGAATTTGCTGTTATGACGTGTGTTGTATGAAAGAGACTTCACTGTATCTTAAACTGAAACAAAATTGTTTAAAGAAAGACTTTCTTACGTAGAAAGATGGGACAATTGACTAAGTACAAGAACTGATGTGCATACCTTTTCCATGTGTGAAGCGAATCCTTTCCTAGTTACTGCATACGGCATCTGATGTACTATGCCTGTATTTTCTGTCATTGTCAAAACCATGTCTAATAGGGCATCCTTAGCCACTGCAATAAAGCATAGGAAAAAGGTTTTACTTAGACTCTGTAAATATAT
>JAUMGZ010212638.1:0-11875 GCA_032359645.1 Pododesmus macrochisma | reverse complement strand
TTGTATAAAGTGACATTAAATAAATCAGTTTTAATATTGTATAAAGTGACATTAAATAAATTAGTTTTGATATTGTATAAAGTGACATTAAATAAATCAGTTTTGATAATGTATAAAGTGACATTAAATAAGTCAGTTTTGATATTGTATAAAGTGACATTAAAAAAATCAGTTTTAATATTGTATAAAGTGACATTTAATAAATCTGAGTTTTGATATTGTATAAAGTGACAATAAATAAATCAGTTTTGATATTGTATAAACTAACATTAAATAAATGCATTCTGTAATATACATTGCACATGTGAAATGGTCAACTGTCATTTTAGAAATTCCGCCTTCATATTGAATTTGCGACAGCCCATTGTTGTTCATTACGCATGAATAAATACAAACATTCCTTATATTTACAATATTAGTAACACTTTCACTAATTATAAAAATAGAAATTTGATTTAGATGTTTTATTTTTCAATTTAAAAACGGTCACTCCCTTCATTAAGTGGAGTGTTCGTAGGAATGTGCAATGTAGTGCATTTAAGTATGACGTCACAGACTTCATTATAGTCATAGCATCTGAATACAAACATCACAACCATTGTCATTGAATGGAGAACAATGCCAATTGTAAATAATAATTAGTGACTTTTGTTCTGAGATTAACTTTCTGGTATCTTCCTGTCTATTCTAAATTCATAGATTTATTTTCTCTTAAGCGTCCATTGATAACGGTTGTTTCGGAGCTAGATCTGAATGTGGAAGGAGGATATCAGTCACACAGAGATTTGGTTCTTTCCTCTTTAAAATGTTATATTTTTGTGGCATGTTTCAGTTTTCAATTTTGTATTCTTGCAAACATAGTTCAAATGCATGGTATCTTCATATTTACTCTATAAATGTCAATTTCTGCTTCAGGTTTAAAAATGGTGTTAAACTTGTTGGTGATGACAAGATTAAGATGGAAATTGACTGTGTGTCAGGCACTGCTACATTGGTGTTCAGGTGGATAACCGTAGACAATAGCGGTACATACCAGTGCTCTGTTACATCAGACATTGGCTCTGTACAAATATCAACGGAAGTGAAAGTCAAAGGTAAGTCTTTAATACAAGTCACAAATACGCTACAAGGTTCCGATTGCTTATTATATATAAAAAAAACAAGAAGAAATAGGATCAACAGAACAAACGCTATTGAAAAACAAACAATAGCTTCATCAAAAAGTCACCACAAGAACTAACCAGCCAAATGCGACTGTTTTTTGTTTGGGTATTAAAACTTACGTCAAACATATTTAAACGTTTAAACATATACTGCTGATAAAAATACTGTTATTATCATGATAAGTAACCACTTGTTTACTGTTGCTGGCAGGTTTTACATGCATCAAAACTTAGTCATGACAAAATATCTCGTTCATAAACCAGTTCTAGGAAAGCATAAAGGCCCGTTCTGTGTCTCCTGTTATTAATGAGATTATGTTTTAACAACATATATTTATATACTGTAATTCCAGAAATAATAATTAACTCGATTTCACGTTCCATGGTTTAATCACGTACTTGTCACCTTTATCATATTCTTATAGTTTGATTGATTACGTAGTAAAATTAGTTACAAATTTGGCGATGACGATTTCAATGATTAGAAAGACAATTGATTATTGGTTGTAGTGGAGTTTCATGCGCGTGTTGCGTAAAATAAATTTTATTTACTGTCATGTTCCTTGATAAATCAGAGATTTTGTGAGGTAATTCTTACAGCATGAGTAATTACACCCCAGTCATATCGGCCTGTCAAAACAGAATATGCTCTAATACCTAAAACAAACAATAAATATCGACAAATACACAGATAAAACTGCATATTACTGACACAGTAAGAAGACTGATGGGTATTACTATCTCATCAAACCTGCAATATTTCTCATTATTACCAGGGATAAGACGATCGCGATGGTGGTTTATTGCTAATTGCCATCTCCGTGTCGTACAAAACCGATTTTCGTAGTGAAATAACGTTGACAAAAGAATTAGCCTGAACAAAGGTCAGTGGATTAGCCTTATCACATAGTCAAAACTCTACATCACTCCGCCAATGACATCTTCCATTACGCTTCTCTAAGAGCACTGCCAAAACTTAACAAAGGTTCACGTTCTTTCGACAAAATCAATTTCAAGTTCTAAACTAAATTTTGACTGACTTCTTCCCCAGAGAGTTTTTTGCGATTTTGTTTCAAAGATATGATATGTCCTTCGAGAGGGTAGCTCTTTACCAGCCATGAAATATGACAAAGGACTGCTCCGTAACAAACGAGTGTAATTTACTTTCAATTGCAAACTACTCATATCTGATGTATGAAATCATACGTCAAAGGCAGAGAGCTTCCCTTTGGTAGATTGCTTATATTGGTCGCCATCATCAGACAAAGTACGCCCAGGGACACCAAAACAAAACCTTCTAAAACAAAGCCATATCATACACCATTTTGCCATAGAGATATTAACTGATAAAAGATAACGGCACCGTTTAAACCTACTGAAAATGAAAGTAGAAAAGAAGACATGTGGGTGAAGGGACCGACAAGGACTACATGAACGTATTGGCTTTTGTGCACGCAATGGAGCGTTGGGAACTCGGTATAGGGTCATACTGCAAGACACACACGTTTTTATATGTCATGCTTTGTAGACTTTAATTTGCATTGTGATTGGTAATTTTCGTGTTTTCTTATTTTTTCTCTCACGTTTGTATTTTAATTTGTATTAATTTGCGCTATGTGTGTGTTATCAAAATCATTTGAGATTTGCTCGCAAACACCATTACATTTGTAATGATTGAAAATGACAACTTTACTCAGTCGTACTGTTCATGACAGTGTTTGGCCGCCGTATAACTAATGACCGAGCATAATGATTGGTCTTTTGACAATGACCATCAATTCGACGTTCTTCCTCTTAGCAACGCTTCAGAAAAACGACCTGTCCACTTTCACATGACAAGCATGCTCCGACACACTTTTGCGAAAATTCCACCACTTAGTAAGTTAATTAAAGAAAAACATGCAAAGAGGCCTAGCTTAACAATGTTCAGTCTGAAAATGTTTGTTTATTAAGAAGAAAATTGACTTTCTGATTCATTGGTCACTTTCTGTGCGTATTAACTAAACATTAGAGATTCTGATCACACTAACGCTCGGCAGATGACCGACGCAAAACCGCATACGACGTGTTCATAGAATTCAAAACAATTGCACGCGCAGCTTGCAGACGACTTCGATTACTACATTTTACTAGACGAGATTTGACGGATTGCTCAATTACGAAGAACGAAAAAGAAGTTTTGGGTCTGATGTGTCGACAATTATGTATATCAAGAATCCATTGCCAGACGATACTATCGTAGATTTATTTAATTTAGACGTGATTATGCCTTTGAGATTAGTATTGCATCGACTGAAGTATAACTACCCGGTGTCAAGGACATTTTAACTGGAAACATCACTGTCATACAACCGTTGAAAGACGCATGTACACTATGATACGCCAAAGATAAACGGGATAGACGAAAGTTCAATCTAATTTTCTTGTCGTGATGCAATATTGACAATTTAGAAAATATAGATAGTTCTGTTGAAAACAAAATTTGCCGAATGGTACCTTTTTGAATTAAACTTGTAGTTATATAAGGAATAACCTCTGTGGTGAACAGGGTTTGTCTATCAATGGTTGCTTAATGGTAGTGGTATGGTGTACAATTTAGTCTAAATTGGTGATGCCTTTTCTAAGCTTTCTTAGAAGACATTCAAAATCTGTTACAGATTTCAACATATCAAGTCTCCAGTCTTTTTTGACTTTCAAGGCGAACGTCTGCTTCCATCTATCAGAGCGATGTTAATACTTAACAACGCGATCTTGTGTGCACGAGTGTTAGCCTTATTACATTAACAGCACACGAATGACTTCCCAAAGACCTCTGTCGAGCTTATAATCCCGTAAAAAACCATGTCGTAAACACTACAGGACACAATGTCATTTCCAGCGTGGAGTGTTTTGCCATCAAGTGTCTTCCGCCTAATGCATCCTGATATCTAACCGTTATAGAATTATTTACGACGGTGAAGTAGGAATTATTACAAATCGAACATGAGATAGCTTTATTAGGAGTGTGAAAGCTGTATATATTGTTTGCCTTTCGCTCCATTTATGAAGGTAAAATGAAGTTATACCTTGGATCATATTGCAAATGAACACTCGTATATGTGTGTTATGGAAACACTTTATCAACACGTCAGTTCCAATTGATAGCATAATCTGGTTACTATGTTCTGTTTGAGTATGCAGCAAAATTGTCAAGATTGTTTACCCATGTATACTTAGACTTATAAGTTAAGCATATACACAGCATTGAAAATAATTAGGATATGTGTTTTTGGAAAGCAACGACGAAACTACCTAAACAGCATATTCTATATGCATATATTACACGTCAGTTAAAAGACAAATGCGACTTAAGTTTTTTCCAAGTTCTTTACGAAAATTAAAGAAACCTTCTGTACGACACCTAACAAATCTAGCTTACACCGTCGCCTGTCATTTCAAAGCTAAAGAGTTGTATATTTCCCTAAATTCCAAACGGGTCGTGTACGTATACAGCTCATAAAATCAACCACAACTCTGCTCTTGCGTTCAATACATTAGTATAATGGCAGCGAGGAAACATTGTTTTAATCTACGCCAGACTACAACAGTACAGTCACTGAACCATTAAACTATGCTCGATTTGTTTGTTTTGTACAATTTTCCGGGCAATTACACTTCATTGCTGTTCTGATAACACCGTGGTATGCAAAACAGTGCAAAGCAAATCACAGCGTGTTGACCCTAACAACCTGAGGCTGACATGCATTCTCCGTGCAATCACAATACACGTGAGTTGATGACATCCGTGATTATACTGTCTTTGCCGTTTTGAAGCTTTATTCAAATAAAACTTAACGTATTCCGTACTTGGGAAATCGGGTTGAACTCTCTTGTAATCGAATCGGTTTCGATACTTCCAACCAACAGAAAAGACACAATTCAAACTGTATGCGTGGATGCGTTCTTTTGTTTCATCTCTTCAGCATCTCTTGTATAGTGCGAGCCCATTATAGAAATATACATCCTACTGTGTTATTAATATAATCCTCTTTACGTTGTTGATGATTTAATATGTCAATATTACTGTTTATACGTAGAAAACACATATCATCAGTCCTATATTGAGTATTTAGTTACTGTATAAAAAAAGATGGGGAAAATGTTTCATTTTTAAAACCTAGGAATACATGTCAAAGACTAAATTCAAATAAACCATCGTAGGTCATCACATCCCATGCGTCATCAGGGAACTACTGCAGGGTGTGGTTATACCAGTCCATGCGTCATCAGGGAACTACTGCAGGGTGTGGTTATACCAGTCCATGCGTCATCAGGGAACTACTACAGGATGTGGTTATACCTGTTGTCAGTTCAGTGATATTTAAACTCAACTTTTCTCATACTTTCAAGTCGTATGGAGAAATGATATTGGCGTTACAACAGAAGAGCAAAAGCTAGAATATACTCATTTATATGCAGCATTGGTGATCCTTGGAAGTTATACCCAACGCTCACACTTAGTGAAATATATTGCAACGAAGTGTATCTTACACGTTTTTCTTTTTCACTTTTCATTATTTTCAAGTTGCAATCAAATCTTTTTTTAAGAACCCAAATAGAAATGTATTCATTAACACCAAAACTCGTCAGGCAGACTGTTGAATGTAATTGTAGTTAATGTTTAGTCAGCACACCTGCACTAACAAGTTTACGTATATACTATAAGTATAAACCCCTCTTGGCTATCAGTCGACTTCAAGGCTCGTGTAGTCCAACTTTGAGTGTGGAGATATAACTTGGCATTTCCCCATATCTCTACGAGAGTTGAACACTTCCTCAAAGTGTTTGATAGATGTGAACTAAGCGGAGCGATTCGTGGCGGTGACGAGGCAGGCATGTTAAGATATGATTTGTGATAAAAGGGTCGTCAATTCCGGACTCAGATGCCAATATGAACAACAGTGAGATTGGCCGAGCGTTTGTACACGAGATATGGAAAACTAGTCAAAATTAGCAGGGCACATGATTGAAAGCCACATCTTGGTGGCTTTTCCTTTAGTGTACGTACACATTGACAACAATCAATTACTTCGGGTGCAAGTAAAGCTAAGATAAGAGTCCATGTTGATACTGTGGCTTCACTCTATACATAATGACCACCTATGTACTACTACATGCGTTGATTGACTGTCAGACATGTTAAAATTTGGCGTTTCTACTCATCATTGATAACAGGTGTTCGTGTATATATTATTAACTGTTAATTTCTAGCCGGTGATGGGTTGTCTACACTATATAGACAATGGTTACTGGTATCATGACGTTAATAACGTGTGATAATAAGAGATAATGTTTCTTAACCTATACAATAAAAGCCAAGAGGTGGCAGGAAGAAAATTTAAATGAAATCAACTCGAGACAATTGATAACACATGGTAGTCAAAGATTGATAGAGCATGGTAAAGCATTACATGTTATGAAAGTAAAGGAAGGGTAACGGATTTTTATTCATGCGATGCAGAGGAGATACGTACCCAGTTTCTGTACACCTCTTAAACTATTTCTGAACGAATCTCAAACCAGCAATACAGTAGATAATCTTATTGTCAAACTTTACCAATCATTTGGGCGTCAAGCTTTTACAATAACCAGGATCAACAACAAAATAGTGTCCCAAATATATGTTAGTAATGGAACTGTGCAATATGTGTTATTAATTAACACTTTAACACCATAACGTGTCTATTTGACACTTATTACAGCTTGGTACAGATCTATAGACCCTATTATAAACACATATCTTACAAACTAGCAAACTGATATGGACCATCAATAAATATGATATTAAAAAAACAACATAGTTATATGAGAGATAACATCTGCCAAGATTTCAGGCCTAGCTACGAATCAACCGCTTTCGGTGGATGCTACAGAGAAAGTGCATTTTGAATAGACCAGACCTTCATGTATAGAAATGTTTGAAAGCCAATAAAAAGGCCCCTTGGATGGAAATAACATTGAAAATGGTATTGTCCAAAAAATAAGTTGTTCGCGTAGTAACAAGTGGAATTTTCTTTATATTAAAACAAAATTACGATCCTACATGGGACAGTTGTTTTTTTGGAGTTATTTTGATTTTAAATCTTAATAGTTTCTTATTATGCAGATGGAATTGATGCAGGTATAAATCAAGTTATATATTGATATAACAAGATAAAAATCCCAGTAACATTGACTCCCATCCAATAATATATTTAGACACATATTAAATACGTTCAGAAGGTACATGTTTTCTTTTAACGGTTACAAATCTTTTTGCGTTAGGAATTATAACAACACTAAATTATAAACCCAGTTATATGCATACGTACATATGTATTGATGATCAGTAGATAGTGTAAATGTATATTAATGATCACCAGAAGGTGTATAGACAATAAAACAGTTTGATAGTTATATAACACTTCGCAGCAATTGTCAAACGAGTTTTCTGTTTATAGACTATTATGTAGATAACAGACTAGGCCAATCTATTTAATGACTACATCAAAGTCTGTCTGAATACACCCACACCAAGAATTTGTTTTTGAAGTTTAAAGTTGCCTTAAGCTAACTATACATACAGCAAAGATGTCTATACAAGTGATTTTGCAGTGTTTTTCCTATTTTAAAATGTAGAAACCATTCCCCATCATCACTGATAGAAAAACCCAGACACTCGAGTTAGTTTCATGATGTACAAATGCGTTCCCACGTTGTGATCACATTCACGTGAGTGTTTTTCCACTTTTTTGAGTTTTTCATACCCGGTGATTCGTCTCGCATTGTCACCTTAACAGTTGAACTTGCAATGCGTTCATGTTTTGAAGTTATAATTCCTACTTAGAAATAGAACACAAAAAACTGACGAGTACATGCAATGGGGAATGTAGAAAAAATGCCCTTGAGTAATTCAATGTAATTCATTAATATGTTTTGCAACAGTAATTTGTTTGATACAATATGTTCAGAAAGCATAATTAACCAATCAAATATTGTTTTAATTTACTTTCGGGTGATTTAACTTGATTTCCCATGATGCATTGCTTGAATATGCTCATTCTCGGCAATACAAAAGCCCGTATACCCTGCTGCGCCGTTACTGAGCTATACTTGTTAACAATAATTACATCCCATGGTACATGATTGCGTGTAGTTTGTTTTGTAAATGGTATTACGGATTAATCGTGCAACGTATAATTTTATGAAATATGCAATAAATTTAGACTCCTAGTACGCCCGTGTATCACGCGATGTGAAAACTTAATCATATGAATTTAGCAGAGGTGATCAATATACAGAAGCGTGTTCCATATATACCAAAGTGATGTAGACAGGCGCAGCGTGAATTATCCAAGCATATTTATTGCCAGAAATCTAAAGTTTAATTATTTTTTGCAATTTTTATTGTTCCTGTACATTATTCACGCTTATATTGTCAGAAAAATTGGCACTCACCTATCTTCACTAGTTTCATACAGCGTTTTACAAAATCTTATTGTCACATGAAATTGCATATTGTCGTTGCTTAGATTTATACAGCGATGCCCCAGGAAAACTTCACTGTCAAGGGAAAATTACACTTTCCATCCATCCAAACATCCTTTTAGTTCCCTGATATTGAAGACATATTTTCAACATCACTCGTTTTCATCTCTATTACTGGAATTTGTTTTATAGGGTAACCTAAACTAGATCTGAATGTTGTATCAATATGAACCGAGAAAGGAACAAAAACGAACGATTACCAATCTATGAAATAAATTGTAGTTACTGGAGCCATAAATTTCAGTTTGGCTTTTTGAAAAGTTATTTCTAGCCCATGTTAAGTTATTTCTAGGCCAAAACGAGTCCGCAGATGATAGGCTTGAAGCTATGCTATACTACAGGCAAAAGAAACTGACTAATGGAAACGGTACTTTTAGAACCAAGATACACTCTACATGGTCATGTTTTGTTTTTACACTTGTAAAGAGCTAATATTATGTAATTTGGTATCCGCTTCGTTTTACTTAAGGACTGGCCTTGTTTCCCAAGTGTATTGATGTATGAACAGAAAACAAAATTCCACACGCCTTATTGGCCGCAAAGCGGTTCATAAAAAAACTATTATTACATGCATGGAAAAACTGACAAACTTAAGATAATCCCTTATGATTCAATTCAAACTTAACGTAAACAGACATGGGCTGAAATTAACTTTAGAAGTAGATGTGTTTAGATAATTGCTTAGTCTTTACATGGACAATTATAAATATATGTTATCTATGTTGCTCCGTCTGTGTTATGTATGTTATATTTATTTGTCTCTATTCGTTTTTGTCATGTTTATTAATGTTACTTTTGGAATTGTCCTCAAGTAAAATACTTTTATGTGTCTGAGAGTTGAAAATAAAATCTTGAAAATCACCACGCAAATGACCGGCATTTCAACAACTGTAACGACAACGCCGCCGCTTCAACGTTGATGATAACAAGTGCTTCAGTCAAACGTTATAAGTAAATTGAAAAAAGACATTTCAGAAAAGATTAACGTTTAAACTGTATATGAAAGTAAACGACATTATGTTAATTATTATATAGGACTGTTTGTAATAAGGGGTTCGTAACAACACGTCCAAAACATCACGTAGTTTCAAAAGTATGAAGTCATATTTCACGATTTGTGGCCTTGTGAATTACCTCGCCAGTCTTTCCCGAGACCAGTTTAACACGCTAAATAATGTGTGGCGTGAAAGAAACCGAGGATTTAAATTTTAAATAAAAAAACTTTTGTACCAAATCTGAGACATGTGTAGCGACATTTTGACGTCAAAACTGAAAACGACGCCACAGTCGGACAGTTGTTAATTGAAACAAAAACTTTGCAATGTCCGTCATTCCGTGATACGTATTGAGTATGAACTCAGTGCCCAGTAGCCATTTCTCTGTCAGTAGTATTGAGAGCTATTGTTAGCTAGTTTTTGTCCTCAAACTCGTTATGATTGCCAGAGATCGATTATTTACTGATCAGTGACCAGGAGCGAGTCAATTATTGGATCGCCAAGTATTCTTGTGACGACAATAGATAATCATGTGTATCGATCACCGTGTTTGACATATGCAAAATTAGATTTATCAATCGGCACTCTTACTTGTTGATTGCTACTCACATAATTCAATTATTGCGTCGCCTAGATAAATCAACTTCATCTCGAATGGATGTCCAGGTCAGATGATTGAATGGTCTGACCACGTGTATGCTTCCATATCTACGTGATAATATGCTCTGTTGCTGGTAAAATGTGATTCTACATACAAAATAAAAACGCGAAAACACGTTTATTGTCTATTGCAAGATAATAATACTGATTGAAGTTAATGTAGATTTGTGATTGACCTAACAGTGATACTCTAGTCGTAAAGGACAATGCGCGGGAATGTTGACCTGTCGGGGACATGTTGATGAAGGGTATGTGTAGAAACGCTCACCTTAGGATATCACTAATCGATTGTTGATGAGTTCAGAGGAAATTATCACGACCACACAACTGTCAGAGTAAAGACTCCTTTAAATAATGACAACTTTGCAAGACAGTATAATAGCCGAGCGATATAAGAAGAGACAGCTAAAAATGACCACATCGTGTTGAGATATTGTAGAAATGAACAAACTTTCGACGTCAAGCATGCCACGGACGTAAATAACATTGATATAGGATAAGCAGAGATGGCCACGCATGCCGATAGACATAACGTCACTGTACCCAAATTGGGACCTTTTTGGTTTAAACAATATTGTATTCAAGAAATATACATCTCAATACAGTACATACATACATATACATTTACTATAGGATCTGGCAACACGATTTCTATTATACAAAGCCATCTCCTTATGGACACTTTTACACACATTCGAATATATTTCCAGCATACAAAAAATCAAAGGCATTTTTGTTTTGCTTTTAACAAAGAGTGCACTTTTGTTGTTTTTCTGTCAAAGCGTTATTATTTAATAGCGCATGTGTCTAAAAAAAACCTTATAAAGATGATCAGGGTAACGTCATGATTTTAAAAGGTGTGAGTATCCAACTTCGTTTAAACACATCATTTTAAAGACACCAATAAAAATAGATATTTCTTAAATATTGAATTATAATTGATACTTGTTTGTGTTAAGAGAGACTTGCATTGATAAATTATGGTATATTTTGGTGTTTGAAAATGTAGTATACAACGCATGTTGTCGCATAATGCATAAATATTGCCATATAAGGAATTCGCCAACATACTCACTTTAAACTGTTCTTGTACAAAGAATAAAATACACACATATATAAAAAGGCTTCTCCATGATAGCAAGTGTACATATATTGAATTTATGGACACAGCTATTCTACTTATGTCAGCACCAATTGTTTCTATAAACTTTTCTTACAAGTGTTACAATTAAGGTACTGTCCCGATTTGGGTACAGTGACGTTAAAGTTTATATAACCAGAGAGTATCATACATGCCGATAGACATACAGTTTATATAACCAGAGATGATCATACATGCCGATAGACATACAGTTTATATAACCAGAGATGATCATACATGCCGATAGACATACAGTTTATATAACCAGAGATGATCATACATGCCGATAGACATACAGTTTATATAACCAGAGATGATCATACATGCCGATAGACATACAGTTTATATAA
>JAUMGZ010212627.1:0-11876 GCA_032359645.1 Pododesmus macrochisma | reverse complement strand
TTAATGTAGATGGACATTCATACCAAAAGAAACACACATTGAAAATGTAGCACTGCTAAGGCCCAAACGGGCTTGTTAGAATTAACAGATATGGAAACTAGTGTGAATTTCAGTATTTCACACAATAAACTTTTCGTTTAAGCATTTATGATAAATCAAGAGTATTAAGTTGGAACTTTTGTAATAAACTTTAAACTTGTAAAAAGGGCGTATTATGTGCCGCTTTGCGGTGCTCTTGTTATACCAGTGCTGATGTTTGAGGCATCGTTTTTGCTGGTTTGACAATGTCTTTCGTTCCGACGATACCACTCATCTTGTTTATTATTTCAATTATAACAATATATCATAAGAATAAGGTAGTCCGAGTAAAAAAGAAATACATTTAATCTGACGTCGTTAGAGCAGTTAGCAACAGACAGTAAAAAGAAGACAGTAAGATGTATATAGTAAGATGTGGGCAGTAAGCTGTATACAGTAAAAATACAGAAGGCAGTAAGCAGTAGGCAGTTAACAGTAAGCAGTAGACAATAAAAATATAGTAAACAAGAAGCAATAAGCAGTGAAAATATAGTTAGCAGTAAACATTAGACAGGAGGCAGTACGCTGTCGCTAATGGAATTCATAGTGTACGTATACTCACGTTATTTTATATATACAGTTTTACTTTTTTCGTTATAATGTTCCATCAAGTGCTTTGTTTTAGTCAGAATCAGATATAGGTTTTACATATTTCATCTTTAACAATTTTTAATCACTAAATGATATCAGCAAGTGGCTTTGTCGCTGTCTAAGTGCTGATTTAGTGACAAAGCAAGACCGTAGAAGACACATGTTACCTTCCAAAGTAAAAAAGCAAAAAAAGGCGTTGATAAACCGAGTATAAAATGTAAACATGCATATAGCTTTGGTATGTTAAGTTTTATATGCATTGACCCTGACAAACTAAGTTATACACTCTAACATGTGAGCACGAGCTTTTAACAACAGCGCTCCATACTGTGTGTACTTCATGGTCAATGTTCGTGTTAACTTGGCATAAGCCCGACCATACCCGTCTTCTTTAAAAGACAACCAGTGCTCTTCGATTGATATAGAATACATGCAAGTAAAAACAGACTTCATTTTTGCTTTAAAACATTGAAAAAGCTGCTTGACAGAATATGTAACGGTATTTTCTATACGTGTTCTTGTTTTATTGCAGTGAAGACAAGTCACATTGTTTGCGACTGTCACCTATAGTATACATGGTCCAACATTGCACCGGAAGAAATGACATGGGCACATTCATTAATACGAGAATGCCCAAGTCAAATTTTGAATCTCTTTAGACTTTAGGGTTGCATGGATGAAAGCACACAGGAGACCCGGATTTTGCACATATATGTCACGCGCCGAAGTCATAAACGTATGCTCCCTTACAATCTAAGTCATATAGTCATCAGTAACTTTCTGCATGGAAAATCACAAAGGCTGGTCCCTGTACCTTTGTGTGTGATCAAATCACGTAAATATGCTCAGCAATACATAATTGTGTTGTAACTAATCTCTTTTGACTCACAAATAGCCAAACTTTGAGGCTTTTAAGCGTATTTAAAAAAATCATTTTTGAGGCGAGTGCTCTTAATGATGTTGACTATAGAAATCAGGAGTGGTACAATTGTCATACATAATGATCACGTACCATCTTATAGACTTGTATTATGTGTTTTATCTCATTAAAAAAGACTTTTGTGTTTCGTCACATCTATTCATTTTTCATTCAATAAAATATCCCGGTCGTCTGCTTTACGTTCATTGTAAATAGATGTCCTATCACGCGCAACGTCTAGTTGTGTCGTCCGTAACGCCATGCTCTGTTGTGTTTTCTTCTCGCAGATCCTCCTGTGTTGGAGCACCTCTTACGAGTTAAAACCAAAGATTTATATATATTTAAAACACATAAAATTAGTCGATATACATCAAACCGAAGTGTGCAATAGCCCATGTCGTTTCCTTGTATGTAAACTACATAAAATATCGTGCACAATAGAGTATGTAACAGTATCTCCTGATATGAAATTCATATTGGTTGTTGTTGTGTGGTTCTTCCGGAAGTAGTTTGGTAACATCAATTATTGCTTGTAATTGTTCATTATTAGTGAGGTTTTTCAGTAAACAATTAATAATTATTGTATGTTTCTTTCATAGCTTTTCCATGGGCTAGACACCTTATCGCGGTAGGGCGGTTTGAATGTCTCGATGACCTGGAGAGCTATGCTGGCGGGAACTTATGTTTCTGGTAGGGTCACCCAAGTCAGACAGGTTGAAGGGTAGAGGCCAAACAAAAGTATGCACATCCTTAGGAGGGGACGTTAAGCTGGCGGTCCCGTGAACAGGTATGTTAACCCCCTGGCACGATAGAGATCCCCATGTAAAGTTCGATAGAAGAGTAGGCGAAACGCCGTTGCATGGGCTCATCCTTCTTTCTGAACTGTCTCTATTTATTACGTTTCCCGTTCCTGTCGCCACTTCTCTTCCTGTCCTATCGTTCGGTTTTTCTACTTTGGTCTTTTGTTACGATATCGGTGAAATATTATGAAAGTGACGTTAAGCCCTAATTTAACATACAAACAAATCTTTCATAACTATACTTTCAGCTCCATGTATACATTTTGACGTACATTTTCAAGCCGGTCACTCTTCAGCAGCATGTGTAACAGTGTTTCATAACCAGTACACCATAGTATGTATGTCGGATCAATCTCGTTTTGGTTGAATGTTCACTTGTACTTTGTAGTAAGTATGTTCCGGTGACCATTTTAATTTTCAAAGATAGCCTTATTCCTTGAGTACAAAGTATTGATAAGTAGATGAGTTTGTCCAGGCGTGTATTTGTTGATGTTAAGATGAGAAATAGAGGAGTACAATGCTCCAATAGATGTAATCTTTTCTTTCCATATATTATGTACTTTTCTGGTGACTAATTTGTTCCATCGATTTTTTACTTGTTTAATTTTACCCAGGCATATGCCAATCGCGCCTCCACCACAGAAAATTTCCGTCTTTTGTCGAGATCACGATAACAAGTATCGTGCGCGCAAATTGTGAAAGCCTTATATCAGGACCGAGAGTATGCCTACCAATGACAGAGACAGTCCCTGCATCATAATTGGCCCCCAAGTCCATCCAAGCTCAGCATGCGCTCGTGTATCACCGTTTACGCTCACCACCAACTCACCGACGTTCACGCATTCATGGACGCAAATACGCATACACAATCACGTACATACACAATTTAACTCAAACACTTACTATATGTCATTAAGACCACTGTCATTATTTGTAATAATGAAATAAAGCCAATGCATACATGTACATGCATTCACAAAAAAGTAAGTGCACATAAAATGTTTTCTAGATGTGTATTCCAATATTATTTTTAAACCAGAGATGTTTGTTTGTTTGTTTTATTAGGGCTTAACGTCACGTCCAGAATATTTCACCGATATTGTGACAAAAGACCAAAAGGAGAGAAAAACCAAAAGATAGGACAGGAAGAAAAGCGGCGATAGGAACGAGAAACAAAAGTAATAAGAGATATATCAGAAAGAAGAATGAGCCCATGCAACGGCGTTTCCACCTACTCTTATATCGAACTTAACATGGGGATCTTTATCGTGCCAGTGGGTTAAAATCCCTGTACACGGGACCGCCAGCTATGCGTCCCCTCCGAAGGACGTGCAGATCTTTGTCTGGCCTCTACCGTTCAACATGTCTGACTTGGGTGACCCTACCAGAAACACAAGTTCCCGCCAGCATAGCTCTACAGGTCATCGAGACGCGCAAACCCCCCTACCGCGATAAGGTGTCCAGCACAGGGAAGTTTTAAACCAGAGAACTTATATTGATATGTAGGTATACAAGTTAATCAATATATGATACTGTAATGCTGTTTGGATCAGTTATTCCTTTTGAGTATTCTCGTCTGACCATTCAAAAGACAAGATAACAGTCCGAACGACAATATGATAAACTGAAACTTTCCACCTTCGCACCGTTTCAAAAAGTAGGTTGATGTGGCACCTAATAAATGCAACACGAGAGCTGTAGGACCAAGATTATCGAGAAAAGCGTGCACAGGTTAATAATACCCTTCCAGGATTGATCACGGATATAAACTACGCTGCTACACTCAATTACTATATGCTGAACAATATTTCGAGTTTCTGTTCTACAATGAATGCATTTAGACACTGATCCCATAACGAATATACATATCCTCACATGAGTGATGTTGTATGACTTATTATACGGTTGGCTTGTCTCGGTAGGACAGTTTGTAATTTTAACACATGAACTTAAAAAGCAGAATGATATAATAGAACCTGTATAATACAGGATCAAGAAATGGGAAATATATATTCTAAGGAAAGTGAAACTTTGTAGCGATTACAGGTAACGATGTTTTGAGGAGAATAATGTGCAGACATTAACTGCTGATGTTCAAGATTGTATTTTCTTTTTTAAGTATCATTCGATGACACGTTGCGAAAATAACTATATAATATTAAAAGAATAAATGTATGTATCATTTAGTTGTGGAATAGCTGTGCATGGTACATAAGTACATCATCCATCCAAAGTATCAAAGTATACAGTACACATTTATTTAAATTCATAAACGAAGTCAAACAAACCATGGCATCAGAAAGGCGAGAAAATTGGACCAATCCACTACAGTTCTTATTTTCGGCTATTGGAGTAAGTGTTGGACTTGGTAATATATGGCGGTTTCCATATGTATGCTACAGAAATGGAGGAGGTAAGAATTGTTATGAAAATCATGTAATTATCAAAAACTTTGCTGACTTGAAGATTTGTTGGAAATGCAATTGCCTTCATCCTCTCTTCTATGATGTTACTATTTCTTTGATTGTCGTTCCTGTTGTCATTTCTGTTCCTTTCCAGTACATACCTTTATTGTTTTAGTCCATTTAGACAAGAGGTCATCGGTGAATTTTCCTCATACAAATCCCGTCTGTCCTATTTCCGTCATCTAGTTTTTCACATTCGATTTCCCGACTGGACCATTGTCAACCAAATTTTCTGAACTTGAGGGCCTCGGCCTCTAGGGGACACCACTAAGACAAAATGGAGAAAGTTGACACAATTTCAAAAAAATAAAGAAGTAAATTCGAAAAACCAAGACGATATTCTAAAGAAGTTAGTACATGGACATGGGCAACAAAAGGAAAACATGGGACGCACAAAAAAAAACTAACAAATAAATATTTATTACATTTGTACCTAAAAAAAGGAAACATCACGAACTTTTATTAAAAAACTAGAAGCGAAACTAAGTGTTCGCTATATGGTAAGCGTTTCCTGCTACACATGTGTCACCCGCCACGATGCCTCTGTGTCATTACGGTGTATGGCAACCCTTTCCAATGTATTAAAGGAAGCTGTTTGTTTGTTTGTTTGTATTAAGGGCTTATTGTCCGATCAACAGCTAAGGTCATTTACGGACGTGCCAGTTTTGCTGGTGGATGAAACCGGAGTACCCGGAGTAAACCGCCGACCTACGGCAAGTCACTGGCAACTTGCTCACACTAGCACTACCCGGACGGGAATCGAACTAGGAGGTGAAAGGCTCTTATGATTACAAGTCGGCGACTTTAATCACTAGGTCACCGCGGCCCCTATATAAAATGAAGCTGTTATGGTGACGAAACATGATGTACCAGTGTTTAATGTGTGCATATGTAGTATGCTTGGGGAAAGTTTGTTCCAGGGGTAACCCTTAGGTTAAAATAGTTTATGCATTTTGAGGTCAGTGATCAACAATATAGAACATATCTTAACTATTTTCACCTTTAACTTCTCCAAAACCATTGGACTAGTCTCAACCCAACTTTGCAGGAAGCATCCCGTGGGGAAAAGGATTCATATTTGTATCAAATTTTATGGCAACGCCTCCATGTGGTGACACTAAGGGGCCAGCATTAGTGGGGGAAGGGGGTTGCAACATTTTAAAAGTCTTCTAGAAAACTAGATGATGTACCTATGGCAACTCCTCTCTCTGAAAGATTGCAAGAGGATGACTATGACAAAACCTTATTTTAAGATAACGACCATTTTACAAGGAAAATATCAAACACAATATCAATAACTTAGTATGCAATATAACCTCACTTTAAAACTAATCAGCTAAAGTATAACTCTACTTTGGGCATTACAGAACGCTAACATATCCAAAGTGTTCGACATTTAATAACGAAAATGTTTCTTTCCTAGCGCTATGGAACCGCGGAGCTCCCTGGATACCAATACAGAAAAAATAGCCACTCAAGCATTAGAATCCGTTGGATACTGTAACACTAGACACATGCAAGGAGATGTCGACCTTTTTTTTTATATATATTTCTTAATAATTCAAGCCATATACATCTAATTAATGATGCTGTCTTCCTTTCGGGTAATCTGATAAAACTTTATCTTGAGTTGCTCCCGTCTTTTAAAATCAGAAAACGAGAGCAATTCAAGATTAAATTGTTATTAAATTGCCAGTGGGTTGTATCAATGCAAATTTTTAAGTGAACGGCGATCCATGCGTAACTGCAGCTCGACAAACCAATACTACAGAACGCAACTACAAAACGTAACACACTTTATTAATTATACAAGCAGATTCTAATGATAACTGTATCTTGTATCAATTCAATGACAATTATTCTGAAAGTATTCCTCATTTCAATTCTTACCTGCTATTTAATCTAAGTTTTCGTTATATCGTTATTTCTTGACCCTTTTTTGTGAGTGGGGCTTCCTAGTTTTAATTTTTCTAGATTTTGTCGTTTCTAACTTTATTTTCCTGTATTGGTCATGGGGAAGGTGCTCCCATTCATTTGGTTAGTTTGACGCTTTAAAACCCCGTTTCATTTGGTACGTTCATTTTGATGGCGACTTTTTGATGGGGCAATTGTTTGTGTGTCAATAGCCTGTGTTCTGTTGATCCTGTTTATTCTTATTTGTCACAGGTCACCTTTCATACCTTTATATTGCGTCTCTGGTCGCATGTCTTCCTTGTAGCATGTCACCATGGTATTCTGTTATCAATTAACTAAATTTTCACTATGATCTGATGTATAAAGTGCACTGTATAGTTGATATAATGCACGGGTATTATATTTCGCGTTTTTGTCACCGGAACTTATTTGCGAGAATTTTATTTCGCTTATTACCGACCAGAAGGTATTTGAATTACACTCCCAAACATCGCATTGAAACTATCAAGTTGTTTATCCTATTTGTTGAGTTTTTGTTTTATTAATCTGTACTTTTTTAATGTCAGGCGACATGTCGCCTAGCAGAGGAGTATGCAACTCATGTGGTTGAATTGTATCTTGGTCCATTACAGGCGTTGGCTGTATATTGTTCCTTGTTATGTAAAGATCATGTCCTTTTTGTTTTCTTTTCCGGCACTTTACCTGACAAACTTCAGTTATTGAACTATAAAGTCAAAATAATAACCACGTTCGTCTTTTCTACACATTAAACTACTTTACCATGAGACCTGATCGGGGATAAGTTAATACAAACACTGGTCATGTGGACATTTGGCAGAGTGGGTAAACATATTTAGCTTCAAAATACTCCTATTGAATTTTTTTTCTAGAAATAATTGAAAGTCTTATGAAATGTGAACCTGTATTGTATTATGCAATTCATTACGCTTTTGTCCGTCGTCGTTCGTCGTGCGTGGTGCGTCGTTTGTCGTGCGTAAACAATCACATTTTTGACTTCTTCTCAGAAACTGTTAGTCAGATATTTATGAAACTTGTTGGTAATCATCAGCTTATGGTGGGGATCAGAATATATACTCAAGAAAGGGCTGACTCCCCGGGGGCTGAGGGCGGGGCCACATGGGGTCAAAGATTGCACTACCTTCAAAAGACATGTCCTCTGAAACTAACGGGTGGATTTTGACCAACCTTTCACAAAATGATGCTTTAATGATGAGGATCAGAATTTTTACTTAAGAAGGGGCAGGCTCCCTAGGAGGCTGAGGGGCGGGGCCACATGAGGTCAAAGAGTGCAAAACCTTCAAAAGACATCTCCTCTGAAACTAACAGGTGGATTTTGACCAACCTAATACAAAATGATATTAAAATGATGAGGATCAGAATATATACTCGAGAAGGGGCCGACTACTCTGGGGGCTGAGGGGCGAGCAAAAAAAAATAGTCTTATAGCATATCAAATCAATCATCATGAGTTCTACATTTTACAACAAATTATTTTAGCATACGGTGATCAGGGAGGGGGTTGGGGCACTTTAGGAGTAAGGGGTAAAATAACTTTTTCTAAACTGTTTTAGATAGGAATGTATGTTTGGGAGTATCCCGATGATATACTGAATTTAGATAATCCCGAATTTTAAAAGCTATCAAATTTATATATCCTAAAGAACTTATCCTTATCAAGGCTAACCAAGATGACAATTCTTCGCCATTTTAGACTAAAACATTAATATTGTAATGGAAAAGCTCATACCAAAATCTACGTGAATACTACAAAAATGCAATCTGAAACATGCTTCCAATAAATATGATATTTTTAAGAGGAAAGAGCGAATACTCTTTGCGAGACACCGCAAAAGAGATGATTTTTGATTTCCAATTTTAAAATACTCAAGGCTTGATGGAGATATTCTTCAACTTCCATCATACATTATTTATAAATGATATTTGGTTCATTTATATATATATATATAAATACATTAAGATTAAGTAACTTTCTGAAGTTTCGATACAGTCTTCATTTTTGTCTAAAAGAATAGAAGCGCCATATTTGAGGGGGGACCAGTGTTTACAGAGGCAAATATCGTTATATCTAGTTTTATTCAAGATATCTTATAATAATACATTTGATATACATAATTAAGATATCTTATAAAGTGGTTAATTCGAAAAACTAAGACAACATTCTAAAGTCCATGGCCATTGGCAATAAAAAAAAAACGTTGGACGCACACAGAAATATTAACCAAATATACATTTATTAACACTAAAAGGAAACTTCACGAAACTTCTATTTAAAAACTAGAAGCATTTAATAAAGCATTTTATGTAATACTACAAAAATTACAATCGGAAACATGCCTCTAATAAATATGATATTTATAAGAGGAAAGCGTCAATACTCTGTGTAAGACACCCCTGTCCCGATCTCCAGTTCTAGATTCGAAATTTTATAAATTTATAAAGTATATTTTAAGCATATAAGCTATCTTATAATCATGTTATTTATATAAGGTATCTTCAACTAACTTTATAAAATCCTATGTTTGGAATAAACGTTAAGTTAGCTCATCATAGACTACTGCATATATAAAGTTTCTCTCTTAGAAAACCCTGCGGCAGTAAAGTTAACTGTGCCTTCTTATAGAAGGTAGTAAGTGGACACTAACAGTACAGCAACCCATATAAACAAATTATATTAAGTGTTTGTAAGAGACGATATAGGTATTTACTCGTATATGCTCTGCTAATCATGCAATATGTTTTCCCCCATACAGATGTGATAAAATCTCAACAATGCAAACTTGTAAACATGTTGAATTTTCGCCTAGTATGTTTGTGCTGGTTGGTCATATAATTCCAAGAGTTTTGACCAAGTTTGCATTTTGTTTAATTTTCATCACGCAAGCGTACAGAATTAATATAATTGCCATATGTCAAAAAGGCACTGAACTGTTTAACATTTCAATTGCATACTAGGATCTCTGAGTAACTTCTAATATAGTTAATAGTAAAAAACAAAGACGATATTCTAGGCCGTAATCCATGGACATTGGCAAACAATAAACAAACGTTTGACGCACACAGAAAAATGAACCAAATATACATTTATTAACTAAAAATGGAAACATCACGAACTTCTATTAAAATAACTAGAATCGAAACCAGGTGCTCGCGATATAGTAAGCGTTTCCTGCTACACATGTGCCACCCGCCGCGATACTGAATTTTTACAAACCTCTTATCTCAAACGATCGTAACGCTTCTTGTTTTACGGAATTATGTTTAAGAATATTTTAACCACAGATATAAGCTTTTTGTTGCTTGGCTATGCTAGAGTTTTGTGTTTCCAATTGCTATTTGTAAATAAGTATATAAAAAATGGTAAATCGAAAAACCAAGACGATATTCTAAGGCTGTAAGTCCATGGACATTGGCAAACAATAAGACAAACGTTGGACGCACACAGAAAAATGAACCAAATGTACATTTATTAACTAAAAATGGAAACATCATGAACTTCTATCACGAACATTTAATTCTTTTAATTTTGTTATTGACAATTACTGTGAGCGGTTAATTGTTGAAATACTTGACAGTTCTATGAAGTGAATGCCTTTTTATCCTAGTGCTGATGTGTTTAAGGCAGCGCTTTTGCTGGTTTGTTGACAATATCTTTCGTTCTAACGATACCACTCATCTTGTTTTTTATTTCAATTATAACAATATCATATCAGAACAAGGTATACACCATTGAGTTCTGCCGTCATGTAAATTTACTCTTAAGTACTCTATAAACCAACAGGGAATATAGTTATCAACAACTTTGGCATAATAGAAATTGAACTTTTAGGGAAGGTCCCTATAACAAGAATAAATTTGATAAATACAACAAAGATTTTTGCCAAAAAAGACAACAAATACATGTAGCTTCAATACAACGTCACCACAAGAAGAACTGGTAAACTGATATGAAGGTTTAAAAATGACGTTAGGTGTGATCCTAATGGAGCACACGAATTAACCGTCGCAACAAAGAGGAACTAAATGAAGACTAGACAAGGCCTAGATATATCATATCAAGGAAGCCAAATTATCATGAATGGTTAATTTTTTTAAGTGTTCATTTTAATGTATTATAATATCCGTGGTAAAAAGGATGACATGTCAACATCAGATTTTATTACTGATAGCTATGTTATAACGAAAGGCTAAAGGAGAAAACAATGTACTATTATAGAAATAGAAGCAGCAACAGTATCAAGAAAGCAACGCAGTAGGGATAGTACGACAAGGAGCAAAGTACTTATTACCGCCTTCTTCCACAGGGATGGCATTATAATACTTCTTTATATATTGAAAAGAAATGTAAACTGGAAAAGACTCAAGTAAATATAACACAAGATGCAAATGAAATCAACCATCTCTGAACGGGCATCCAGGGGAAATGAAGAAAATGTATAAGACTTATAAGAAAGACAGTCTGGGGGAGCTAGAACTATGACGTCTTAATATTTAACGGCTTATACTACAAACTTAACAAGAAAAAAAATAGATTACAAGTATGGCAACTTAAATAAAATCTGTAAAAGGCAAAAACCAGATTCTATGAGTGTGAGGACCTGGAGATCGTCGTAAGTTGGTCCGCATTGTTAACTAGTCTTGAGAATTATTGTGACGTCAATTTATTTCCCTTTATTCTGGTGCTGAATTGTTTGATGCGGCTATTGTTGGTTTGTCAATGTCTCCCATAAGTGGATTCCACTCATTCTGGTAGTTAAGAAACTCAAAGAGACATAGGGACTAATATAAATCTATCAGAAACACAATTGTCACGTATCGAAAGTCATGTATAAAAACGGCGGCCATAAAATGTCCTAAGTCTAGAAAGTATATAACCATAACAAAACCCCCATAATTTGTCGGATGTCAACAACAATCCTGTAGTGACAACAATCCTGTAGTGACAACAATCCTGTAGTGACAACATTCTGGTAGTGACAACAATCCTGTAGTGACAACAATCCTGTAGTGACAACAATCCTGTAGTGACAACAATCCTGTAGTGACAACATTCTGGTAGTGACAACAATC